>JABFPB010000962.1:0-29582 GCA_022817645.1 Ceratoteleas bidentatus | reverse complement strand
CGAAGCGCGAAATCAAATGCGCGACCTGCTTGGACGTCTGATCCCCGCGCTCGGGCGGCTCTCAGGCCGACGTGCGGTGTTCGACCGCGGCGATGCGGCCGGATTAGAAAATCCGGTCGCTGTTTCGGCACAAAGAATCGCCGAGACGCCGCGAGAAAGGTCTGTGTCGAGTAGTCACTCACTACCTCGATATGGACGGCCTTAATTGAAAAACAAATGAACAGCGCAATGTAAGCCGGAACTGATTTACTGCCGCGTCCGCCAGTCTTGCGCACGGCAAGCGGACCGGCATAGTCGATCCCGCAGGACTCAAAGGGACGTGAAGGGCGAAGGATGCGGGAAGGAGGGAGACGGGCCATTTGCTGGGAGTACAGCTCGGCGCGAACTCGCGCGCAGCGCACGCATGAGGCTATCACGGAGCGGATGACCTTTTTTGCTTGGATTACTCAGTACCCGGAGCGCAAGGTGGAGAGCGTAAGGGAGACCCCACCATGCAAACATCGTCGATGGGCTGATTCGAAGAGGAGTTTGGTCACGTGGTGCGTTTTGATCAAAAACGGATGCTTGGCGTCCGCAGCCAGCTCAGCGTGCTCCAACCGACCGCCAACGCGCATACAACCGAAGTCGTCGAGTTGCGGGGAAAGGCAAACGATAGAGCTACGGCTGGAAACGGCCGTGCAATTCTGCAAGTCGCGCATCTCGTCGGGAAATTGCTGCCTTTGAAGCAGCCGGATGATAACGCGCGAGGCAGTCCACAGCTGTTCTCCACGGGACGGAAGGATCGCGTCACCTGATCCGCAACGGGTTGTAGACCGCGCGCGCCAGCGGAGTAAAATTGCGACAATGCGAACGAGGCGCTCCCAGGACGAGATCCGCGTCGAGAAAGCGAGGGGGTCCTCGAGAGAATGCGCGGTCAAGACAGAAGCCCGAGCCTCAGTCGGACTCCACGCGAGTCCGAGAAGCTTGACGGATTCGTCACTTTGCACTGAAACATCGGCTTGAATCCCGCGGTCCGCGGGTGGGACATCAGAAAGCAAATCGGGATGATTGGCCGTCCTTGGTCGTCGTGCTGTCGGGCTTGAGCACTGCGTGGTGCGAAATAAACGCGCGTTGAACCGCGGCATGGTCGTGAGATGGGATAGCGCTCATATGACCCTGGCGTTCATAATCCAGCATGAACTCATGATACATTGTTTGGAGTTCCGGCAGTCGCGATAACCGGCGCTCCAATGACATCAGCAGTTGGTCTGCGCGTGCCCGGGATTCTCCGATGTCGTAAGGCGGATGCGTAGTAAACGGGATTCGCGTGATAAACCGACCGTCTGCTTCCCGAGCGACGGTTCGCGTAAAATGTGCCTCACACGCAGCGTCTACCTCGAGCGGTGCGGCAGGCCGCGGGACTTCCTCGTCTTCCCAGAATCGGCGAACGAGAGATTCCAGGGGGTCCATCGCGACGGAAGCTGTGACGTGCGCGTGAGCTTTCGCAACGTCTTTCGACCCGTCGTCCCCTCCTGTCCCACCGGACAGGATCCACCCGAAAGCGGTGTTTTGCGCGACCGGTTGATCGGGAGGTCCCAAACGCAATCCGTCGCGCAACGCGTATGGGTAAATATCGGCGCCGATTATCATCTGAATCGGCGCGTTAGACGTAGGGTCAGCGTCGGCCAGAGGCAAACCGGCTAGATGGGCCCAGGATTGAAAGGAGGACTGTGTTTTCGGAAGGTAGGAAGTGAGGGTGGGCATTACTAACGCGTCGGTCGTAAACGTGGCTTCTCCATCTATCATTGACCCGATCATGACGTTAACTCCTCGATTTACCTTTCCCGCGGGCGTGTCAGCTAACCCGGATACCACCACGTGCACGCGGTGCGTAGGGGCGTTAAGTGCGTTTACAAGCGCGGTCGAAATCACTGAATGTGTGGAGGCTTGATCAAGCAAGGCGCGCGCCTTGACCGTCCGGTTGCCTGTCGCAGAGATCAGCACCCAGGCCGTCGCCAGCAGAACATTGCTCACCTTCCGAGAAGCGGAAAAGTGCGCCGAAGCAACCTCGGGAGGACTAGCCTGACGCGAGGTACCTGAAGCTTCCGCTAGTTCTGTCTGCGTTTGGGCCGGGGTGCTGCTCTCCGTTACCGTGAGCGGAACGGACTCTCGGTGCAAAAGAGAGTGGTGTCTCTGTACACAATGACGGCAATTCTTTTTGTTTGGACACGTCCTTGTAGAATGACCTGACCAGAGACAATTGAAACATAGCGCAAATTTTTTCAAATGATCATACTTTTGATCGACACTCAATGACTTAAATTTTTTGCACATGTACAGGGAGTGGTTTGCTACACAAGCCGTGCATTTGGGAGGTGGCGCCTTAGCTGATTGCGACTGCGACACATGAGTTTTGGCGTGGGTAGTGGGTTGCGTACGTGGGCACGTCACGGGTTTGGAAAGCTTGGAACTCGAGATTGGGCCGACGTTTTCTAGCGCGCGAATATCCGTGTTTAGGAACGATTTAATATCCGCGAACTTCGGATAATCAGCTGCGACGCCCAAACTCAATTCCCATGCTCTGCGGGTCGTTTTATCAAGCCGCGAGACAAGATGATAGACCAAAATATCATCCCACTGATCCACTGACCTTTGCAGAGTTTTCAACCCTTCGAGTGGGCCGAGCACACCATCTAACAACTGCCGCAACTCGGCAGCGGACTCATGAGCCACGGGCGGGACGGAGAACAAAGTTGCCAAATGCGTGGAAATCAACAAATATTTGTTTTCGTACCGATCCGATAACAATTTCCACGCTACCGGGAAATTCACTGCGGTGACGGAAAGATTTGCGATAAGGGCTAAGGCGTCGCCTTCCAAACAACTCTTCAAGTAATGCATTTTATGTAAGTCCGAAATCGAAGCATTATTCCCGAACAGAGACTCGAAATAGTCTTTGAACGAAGGCCACTCCTTGTACATACCTGAAAACCTTGGCAAGTCGATGCGGGGCAGCGTCGTCGAAGATCTTGAAGACTCGGATTGGGTGGCTGGAAAAGCTCCAGGTTCGATCTGTGGACCGACAGCCGTCGGGTTCGGTGTCAGCACACTCTGCATGAGGTCGAAGAAGTCCACCATCTTGAGCTCCTGGGTGGCATAGTTCGGGAGGCCTCCCGAAAGTAACTGCTAGCATGGCGAGCGGCGTCGTCGGCTTCCTTCAAGAGCTCACCGTGGACGGCACCAGCTTCCGTCCACAAGCTGAGCGAATAGTCAAGGCGACTGCGTGCCTTTCCTGCCGGGATGTCCGGCCCGAGACCAGCAACGACTGCATCAAGAGACGCAAAGATCTGCTCTTGTCGTTGCAGCAGACTCTTGAGGTTCCCGTAGCTCTCACCCAAGTCTTCCGAAAACGCGCGCTTCATGGCTCCGAGCGACATGGCGAATGCTGGTTGTGGAGGCTCAATCAAGGATTGGTGAGAGCGCGCTCACGACGGGTAGCGCACCCGGAGCGACCGAACCGAACCGGGAGGCGAAAGAGCATAGAACTGCACCCAGGAACACCGGATTGCGTGGTCGACGGAGTGCGCGGGCTTCCGTACGTCGACGCTACGCAAGACACCGCACCAGCGAACTTCGAGTCGCCGCGAAAGCGCGCGAGAAACGAGTCTGGACGGATGAAAAGATCGAGGCGAGTACGCGACAGGCGTGACGGCTCGCCGATTCAAGTGGTCGACAGAGCACGAGGGCTTCCGAACATCGACGCTACGTAACGAAATGTGGTTCGTTCTGCCGCGGAAGCGCGCAAGAACGGATACCAGATGGAAGAAACACTCAAGTCTGAAGTGCTACTTCCATGTCATTGTCTTCCGAGGGATGAGCGCTTTGAAGAGACCAGATGTGCCTGCAAAATCCCAGCCCAAAAAACATCCATCAAAGCAGCGAGAGTTTCCTCCAAGTGTGTCGGACGGAGCGCAGCTCCGCACTGACGGCTGGAAAGGCTGGCAGCGAGGCGCCGAGTCGCGGCAGCGAAGCGGGCGAGAGGGGCTCGCGGGCGAGGTGCGCGCGGCGGCATCGACTGCTTCTCGGAGGCGAGTAGGGGGGTCCGCGCGGCGCGGAGCGAGGGGATCTCGCTGGCGGTGCGCGGCGCGGGGACCTCGTTGGTGGAGGGGTGCGACGTGCGGGGCTCCTCCCGTGACGTCACGAAGCTCTCCCTTTCTCCCAAGTGCGACAGCAACAGAAACGTCCTTCCAGGACCCGTTTTCAGGACACAGGTTTGCACTTCCGGGGTCCTGTCACGGTCGCCAATGTGGGGGGATAGTCGAGTCCCGACAAGGTTGGCGGGCGCCCGTTCTCACCTCGTTTCCAGATCCTGGACTTCGTGGTCCTGAAGGCGCGTTGGTCCTGCGTAGCGTCGTCGACGGGAAAGGGTTGCGCGTCAAAGAAAAATGACCGGTTATTGAGAAAACTCGTGTGTATTTTATTTTCTCGGCCAAGTACATGGGAGCTCGCCTCGAGGAGCGCGTGGCGAGCGAAAAGGCGCGATTCGCGGGCGCGAAGCGCGAAATCAAATGCGCGACCTGCTTGGACGTCTGATCCCCGCGCTCGGGCGGCTCTCAGGCCGACGTGCGGCGTTCGACCGCGGCGATGCGGCCGGATTAGAAAATCCGGTCGCTGTTTCGGCACAAAGTCCGGCAGGTCCGACTTATCTTTTCTAACTGGCAATCTAATGCCGTGTTTTTCTTTCCGGCGCGAACGAACCACACAAACAGACTCACCCACGAAATCTCGCACAGGTGTGCGTGCGGTAACGAGAGAAAGTCTGTCGCAGGGAGTCGATCAAACGCACGAAAAGAAAATTGAACAAGCGCGAAATATCTAACAAGAACGAGTTGCATATCGCAACACGGGCAGAGCGTCGTAAAAAGTGAGCCATTCGGCCTTCTCAGCGCTAGGTAAGTCTTGGTCCCATGTGAGCTCAAGACGCCACAAAGATTGCATCAAAATTTTCGCCACCACGACAATTGGACTCAGCCACCCGGAAGGATCGTAGAATCTGGCGATAGTTGACAACACGGTCCGTTTTGTGACGCTGCCGCACGGGGAAGAATTCACCGTCGGACGATAGACGTCCGCCCGTGGAACCCACACCAAGCCCAAAACCCGTAGGGTATCATCGGGCTGTAGCGTTCGATCGAGAGTGAGGCCGTGATTTTCGGCGGATATGTCCGCAAGAAGTTCGGCGGAATTGCTCGCCCACTTACGCTGCTCGAAACCTCCCAGGCGCAACAATCCAATGACTTAGTCTCGCGTTTGTTTGGCGATTGGGACGTCGTCAGCCCCGATCAGACAATCGTCCACGTAGAAGTTTGAAGACATAATCGGAACAGCCAACGGGAAGCGTGATCCTTCGTCTGCGACCAATTGCTTCAGCACGCGCTGCGCGAGATAAGGCGCGCTGGCGGTCCCAAACGTAACCGTATTTAGTTGATAGCTGGTAATGGGATCGGCGGCGGAAAACCGCCAACGAACGCGTTGCAAATCGCGATCGTCAGGATGCACCCAGATCTGACGATACATTTGCTCTATGTCTGAGCATAGAACGAATTGATAAGCCCGCCAACGGGTCATGAGCAGCGAAAGATCGGCTTGCAACTTAGGACCAATGAATTGCAGATCATTGAGAGATCTGTTCGAGGAAGTGGCGGCAGAGGCATTAAAGACCACACGCAATTTAGTGGTCGTGCTTGTCATCTTCACAACGGGAAGATGCGAAAGATAAATCGGCGGATAATTCGCGGCTTGGAGACTTGGAGGAAGGCTCATATGCCCTTTATCCACGTAGTCTTGCAAGCTTTCGTGGTAAAGCGCGCTCTCTTCGGGCTTGCGAGAAAGGCGTCGCTCTAACCCTAGTAAAAGTCTATCAGCTCGCCAGCGAGATACGCCGATCTGCGCGAGCGCATCGGGTCGCATAGGGATGCGCACGACGTAGCGGCCGTCGGGAGCACGAGAATGTGTGGAGCGGAAGTGGTCCTCGCATTGGGCATCCTCTTCCGATAGAAGCTTGGTGAAGCCAACCTCTTCAGTTTCCCAGAATTTGCGCATAACGTTGGTCAACGTGGAAGAAGTCTCCGCGAAATGCGCAAAAACCGGCTGGCGCTCAGCGTGAACGTCAGCCGGGGATTCGGAGTGTATTTTCCCAGACAGAAACCAGCCGAAGATCGAATTCTGGGCTACAGGCTGACCTGGTGGTCCTTTGCGTAAGCCATCGCGTAAAATATCGGCGTACAGATCCGCGCCCAAGATCATCTGAATGGGCGCCGACGATCCTGGGTCTGGATCAGCGAGCGTGAGGCCGCACAGATGTGACCATTCAGAGATGGAGATATTTTGGTTAGGCATGTAGGAGGTTAGGTTGGGAACAACGTAGGCGTCAGTGGATAACGCGGGACCGTTATCGTTCGCGGGAGAAATCTCAATCGGCGCGACGCGAGTGATCTTTCCCGCCGGCGTATCCCCGATTCCCGTCAAGGCGACATTCGCATTGTATGTCGCTAGACCCAATGACCGAACCAATCTTACCGTAACCCGCGTGTTTGTTGGTCCCTGATCGAGCAGGGCACGCACACGCGCAGAAGTGTTGTGTTTGCCGGTAACGCGGACCCAGACAGTGGCCAGCATGACGTGAGACGATTTACGACCGTGAGCGTAAAGTGACAAAATTCTCGACGTTGTGTCCTGTGCGATCTCAGCAGGAGGCTCTTTTTCGCGATTCAATTCGCGCGACTTAATGTCTTGCGACGCGGCTGACGACTGTCCGGATCTTGGCAGAGTGATCTCGCTGTACGGCGAAAGTGACGTGGCCCCTTGTCTATGTAATAACGAATGATGGCGTTTACCACATACTTTGCAAACGCCTTTACTCATGCAGGCAGAAATGACGTGTCGAACGCTTAAGCAGTTCGTGCAACAATTGTTCGTTTTGACTAAGTTGTAGCGTTGCTCGGTTCCAACGTCGACCAACTTTTTGCATAAATAAAGCGAGTGGCCTGCCTTGCACAAGGGGCAGGTTGGGGCGGACGCTTGACTGTGATGCGCTTGAACCGACACGGGAGCGCGGCGCGATTTGTCGTTTCTGAACGAATTCGAAGAATCTTGTTTCGGCTTAATGATTGGCGCTGTGACAGACTCAAGCGCTCTCACCCGCGTTGTGAGGAATGCCTTAAGCTCAGAAAATTTCGATAAGTCCGCGGAATTGGCTTGCTGCAACTGCCACGCCTGGTGGGACTGCGAATCAAGACGCGACAACGTAAAATGTACAAGAAAATCGTCCCAATGTTCGACGGGGCGCTTCAAATTTGCTAAAGCATCGACGCAATCGGTCACGTCGTCTAGCAGGCGACGAAGCGAGGCAGCGGAAGCATGTCTAACTGACGGTATCGCAAAAAAGATAGTTAGAATGTTTGTCAAAATCGTCCAAAATCGTGGCAAAATCGAACAAAAACGGAAAAAATCGTCCGTTTATTTTCGAAACGAGTGAGCAATTTTTCCCACGCGACATTAACATTTGCGGCGGTAATGGGGATGTTGCCATTACCGCCGCAATCACGGCCAACGCATCCCCACTCAAGCACGACTTTAAATAGTGAAAGCGTTGAAGGTCATCGAAAGATTGATCGCGAATAAATAAAGATTCAAAATAATCTTTAAAGCTAAGCCAATCGCGATATTTACCGGTGAAACTCGGAAGATCTATTCGCGATACCTGGGTGACATGACGATTCATGGTGCCTTGGTGATCATCTGAAGCGGGCGACAACGTGATGTTTGGCAGCGCAGAGTCCGGTTCTCGCAGCGAATCCATGATCTCCAAGTATTTCAGCTCCTGTGTCGCAAACAAATTCTCTCCGAGGTAGGCCTGTAGCTGCTCGTCGTTGCTGGTGGCGCCGAGAAGTATCTGCTGTTGCAGGTTGCGACACCTGAGCCACAAAGTGCGGAGATAATCACGCCTAACCGAATGTGAAACGTTGGATTCAGCGATACGGGCCATGGAAGCGAAGTTCTGCTGCTATTGGGCCAGATGCGCAGCAGCGGTTGATGGCGTCGGAGCCATCTTTGCCGAAGAATCACCAATTACGGTGACAAAGGATAAATCAGCGTCCTGTGTGTCGGAGTCTGAGTCGGAATGTTTGGCGGCAGGCTATCTCCACTTATGCATCGGATGAGAAGCAAGCGGCCGAAAGTATCCTGGCAGTGCTAAAAAACATTCATTGGGCCGCTTCGGCGCGTGACGTGGCAAAAGTTTTGCTACGAAGTGCGCGGCTCAAGCGGCGGCTGGCGACTGCGGCGACTGATGGCTTGAGGTCCGCTCAGGCGAGGTAGTGGGGGTCCCCACTGCGACCGCACAGGCGCGACGCGCGTCGAAGAGCCCGTGTCGTGGCACGGAGGGGATGCGCACCTCGGTGGGGCAGCGCGACGCGGTGCGGTGCGGTGCGGTGCGGTGCGGTGCGGTGCGGTGCGGGGAGAAGCGAGGTTTCCCCTTGCGTTGAATGTGGAATGAAAGAGAGGCGACGAAACCTGATGACGTCACACTGATCTCGCTGCGATGGCGCAAGAGAGACAGCACTAGCGGTTCTGGGCCCAGGATGCTCCAGGCGATGTTCCTGGTATATTCGGAAGGCGACGTTGACGGCAATCACGTCGGGGTCACCAAATGTTGAGCTTTAAAGTGGCCTGACGTGAGATTCGGCAGGTTGCCCTTGTCCGGCTTGCGGATGCGGTGGTGATCGCCGTTATGGGGCTCGGTTTCGCGCACTACTCCACGATAAAATAAATAAAGCACCAGCAAATTTTACTTATCGCAAAATGTATTTTATTTTGATACAACGAACTTTTCCGTGCGTTTGGAGCACGTGGTGAGCGCGGGTTTTTCGGCGCGCTCGTGGAACGGAACGGGGGGTGGTGGCTCTCGAATACACTTTTCGCGGCCGGAATTGCGCAGGGCGTTGAAGAGCCCGTGCGGCGCGGTGTCGACGCGGAGCCCACTTGCGGGTCGTGTTGCGGACGACCGGACTGGGAGGAACACGTACGCGGAAGAAAAAAATGGCTTGTTGCCTCCTCCCGCGCGTAGTTGGCATTTGCGATAAAACCGCGGCACAATTCACTCACGGCCGAAACATACACAAAGTTAAAACCCATTCATACTTAAACACACATTCAAAAGCCAAAACAACATGCGCCTTATCAGCGAGAAAATGTCGGCTCAAGCGAAAATATTCGACGCGTGAATGAAATCACATGAATTAGGAAACTAGAAATTGATTACGCGTAAAAATACATATAACGCGTTACACACCGCCCGCCTTGCGATACTCGGATCGCAAAACGAGATTCACGCCCACGAGCGATTGTGGGGTGCGGCGATATAAAACGACGCGGTACTTATAACTAGAATGCGAATACAACAACCATTAAGGGAAGAACAATAAGATGGACCATGGGTTCAATATAGGACGCGCAGCGTGGTGCTAGCGGGGCGAACTGTGCATTACTGTGCCGCGAGGCAGCCGGGTAATAAAACAAGTTTGGCGACAGGGCGCATTAGCTCGGAAGTGGCCGTGCGAATGGTCACAACGCGCACCAAATTATCGTCCCCGGGGTGCACGCGCGTCACGCGTCCCAATTCCCACTTCGTGGGCGGCAGATTTTCGCGTTTAATCAGAACCATCTGCCCTACCTGGACCGAATCTTGCGCAATCTTCCACTTGGTCCTCGCTTGGAGAGATTTCACATAATCGTTAGACCAACTCTGCCAGAGCCGTTCTATCATGGCCTGATATTCTTGCTAGCGCGATAAATACGACACGGAGCGGTCAATAAGGCTCAGTTGCAGGATAGCGGTGATCGACGCTGCAATCAGAAAATGTGCGGGAGTCAACGCATCGAGACTCTCGAGATCGTCGGTCAACGGGGCCAGCGGACGAGAGTTTAAGCAGGCCTCAATTTGCGTGGTTAAAGTACCGAGCTCCTCGAATGTGGGAGTTTTGCCGAACAGGATCCTCTTCAAGTGCGACTTTACGCTCTTTATCCCGGCTTCCCAAAGTTCCCCGAAATGAGGGGCGGAAGGAGGGATAAAGTTCCACCCGATGCGATCTTCGGCTAAACGCGCACGAAAATTCTGATCCTGGATGGCCTTGCTGTATGCCTGCTGAAGCTCCCGATCCGCGCCCTGGAACGTAGTTCCATTGTCGCTGTACATTTGTTGCGGTAAGCCTCGTCTCGCGCAGAATCGAGCAAATGTGGCGATAAAGGTCGGGGACGAATAGTCGCTCACGACTTCAATATGTATCGCCTTGGTGGCGAAGCACACGAAAAGCGCGACGTATGCGGGATGAGACTTATGACCTCTTCCGCGAGCCAACCGGACTTGAAGTGGCCCCGCGTAATACACACCGTAATGTAAGAAGGGATGAGCGTGACGATGGACACGGGGAGTAGGGAGAATTCCCATCATCTGGCGACCGAGTTGCGCTGCAAGCTTGGCATATCGAACGCAGTTGAATATGGTTGATCTGACCAGTTTACGCGCTTGCAAAACCCAGAATTTGTCACGTAGCGTGTTGAGGGTCAAAGAGATGCCTCCGTGCAAGCATCGTTCATGCGCGAAGGCTACAATTAATCGCGTGATGCGATCGGGCTTGAGGATAAGAGGATGACGCACGGTTTCAGGATATTCAGTCCGGTCCAGTCTACCCCCGACGCGGAGAAGGCCCTGTTCATCTAAAATCGGATCGAGGCTTAGAATTGGACTCTTCTTGGCGACACTCCCGCCCGCCTTGAGGCTTTCGATCTCAGCCGGAAATTGGCGAGCTTGCATCCAAGCCACAATGCGAATTTCGGCGAGATCTACTTCGTTGCTCATAACGGGCTCGTTGAGCGAAATTCCGGACGCGCGATAACGAGGAGTCCAGCGGAGGACTCGCGCTACGGCCCGCAGAATACGCGGCCAACGGCTCATGTGGAGCGTAAAGTCATGATCATTGTTCTGGGTTGAGGCGATCAGCGCAATAGATTTCAGCTCCAGCAGCGCGTCTTTCGGCAGATCAGGGATGAGGGAAGGCCAATCCTCCTCGGGAGCCCGAAGCCAAGGCGGACCCTGCCACCACAGACTGGCATCACGGATCGCGTTCGGCGGATCGCGTTCGGCGAACGCCGCGGCTAACCAAATCCGCGGGGTTGTCTTCAGTAGGAACATGTTTCCATGGGACGCCAGGGACAAGCGCGTGAATCTCGGCCACGCGAATAGCGACAAAAAGCTTCCAATTCGCGGAAGAGCGTTTGAGCCACGCCAGGACAATGTTCGCGTCCGTCCAGCAGAATCGGGCGAGTGTACTGTATTCAGGCAGTTCGGCCAAGGAGGCGAGCAATCGGGCTAAAAGAACAGCCGCGCAAAGTTCCAGGCGTGGAACAGTCAGAGTGTGAGGAGGCACTGGAGCTACTTTAGTTTTGCTCATTAGGAGCGTGGTGCTAACCTCTCCAGTGCATGAAATGGTGCGCACATAGACAGCCGCAGCGTAGGCCTTCATCGACGCGTCGGAAAACCCGTGCAACTCACAATGGACTACATCAGGACCTTGGCCCGTCCAGCGTGGAATCTCCACATCAACGAGAGCGGGCAGAGCGTCGTAAAAAGTGAGCCATTCGGCCTTCTCAGCGCTAGGTAAGTCTTGGTCCCATGTGAGCCCAAGACGCCACAATGATTGCATAAAAATTTTCGCCACCACGACAATTGGAATCAGCCACCCGGAAGGATCGTAGAATCTGGTGATAGTTGACAACACGGTCCGTTTTGTGACGCTGCCGAACGGGGAAGAATTCACCGTCGGACGATAGACGTCTGCCCGTGGAACCCACACCAAGCCCAAAACCCGTAGGGTATCATCGGGCTGTGGCGTTCGATCGAGAGCGAGGCCGTGATTTTCGGCGGATATGTCCGCGAGAAGTTCGGCGGAATTGCTCGCCCACTTACGCAGCTCGAAACCTCCCAGACGCAACAATCCAATGACTTGGTCTCTCGTTTGTTTGGCGATTGGGACGTCGTCAGCCCCGATCAGACAATCGTCCACGTAGAAGTTTGAAGACCGCGTTGCAAATCGCGATCGTCAGGATGCACCCAGATCTGACGATACATTTGCTCTATGTCTGAGCATAGAACGAATTGATAAGCCCGCCAACGGGTCATGAGCAGCGAAAGATCGGCTTGCAACTTAGGACCAATGAATTGCAGATCATTGAGTGATCTGTTCGAAGAAGTGGCGGCAGAGGCATTAAAGACCACACGCAATTTAGTGGTCGTGTTTGTTATCTTCACGACGGGATGATGCGAAAGATAAATCGGCGGATAATCCGGGGCTTGGAGACTTGGAGGAAGGCTCATATGCCCTTTATCCACGTAGTCTTGCAAGCATTCGTGGTAAAGCGCGCTCTCTTCGGGCTTGCGAGAAAGGCGTCGCTCCAACCCTAGTAAAAGTCTATCAGCTCGCCAGCGAGATTCGCCGATCCGCGCGAACGCATCGGGTGGCATAGGGATGCGCACGACGTAGCGGCCGTCGGGAGCACGAGAATGTGTGGAGCGGAAGTGGTCCTCGCATTGGGCATCCTCTTCCGATAGAGGCTTGGTGAAGCTAACCTCTTCAGTTTCCCAGAATTTGCGCATAACGTTGGTCAAAGTGGAAGAAGTCTCCGCGAAATGCGCAAAAACCGGCTGGCGCTCAGCGTGAACGTCAGCCGGGGATTCGGAGTGTATTTTCCCAGACAGAAACCAGCCGAAGATCGAATTCTGGGCTACAGGCTGACCTGGTGGTCCTTTGCGTAAGCCATCGCGTAAAATATCGGCGTACAGATCCGCGCACAAGATCATCTGAATGGGCGCCGACGATCCTGGGTCTGGATCAGCGAGCGTGAGGCCGCACAGATGTGACCATTCAGAGATGGAGATATTTTGGTTAGGCATGTAGGAGGTTAGGTTGGGAACAACGTAGGCGTCAGTGGATAACGCGGGACCGTTATCGTTCGCGGGAGAAATCTCAATCGGCGCGACGCGAGTGATCTTTCCCGCCGGCGTATCCCCGATTCCCGTCAAGGCGACATTCGCATTGTATGTCGCTAGACCCAATGACCGAACCAATCTTACCGTAACCAGCGTGTTTGTTGATCCCTGATCGAGCAGGGCACGCACGCGCGCAGAAGTGTTGTGTTTGCCGGTAACGCGGACCCAGACAGTGGCCAGCATGACGTGAGACGATTTACAACCGTGAGCGTAATGTGTCAAAATTCTCGACGTTGTGTCCTGTGCGATCTCAGCAGTAGGCTCTTTTTCGCGATTGAATTCGCGCGACTTAATGTCTTGCCACGCGACTGACGACTGTCCGGATCTTGGCAGAGTGATCTCGCAGTACGGCGAAAGTGACGTGGCCCCTTGTCTATGTAATAAAGAATGATGGCGTTTACCACATACTTTGCAAACGCCTTTACTCTTGCACGCAGAAATGACGTGTCGAACGCTTAAGCAGTTCGTGCAACAATTATTCGTGTTGACTAAGTTGTAACGTTGCTCGGTTCCAACGTCGACGAACTTTTTGCATAAATAAAGCGAGTGGCCTGCCTTACACAAGGGGCAGGTTGGGGCGGATGCTTGACCGTGATGCGCTTGAACCGACCCGGGAGCGCGACGCGATTTGTCGTTTCTGAACGAATTCGAAGAATCTTGTTTCGGCTCAATGATTGGCGCTGTGACAGACTCAAGCGCTCTCACCCGCGTTGTGAGGAATGCCTTAAGCTCAGAAAATTTCGAAAAGTCCGCGGAATTGGCTTGCTGCAACTGCCACGCCTGGTGGGACTGCGAATCAAGACGTGACAACGTAAAATGTACAAGAAAATCGTCCCACATTGGTCACGGGGTCCGGCGGAAGAAGCCGCCTTCCGAGAAATCAAGGAGATACTCTTGACCGCCCCTATTCTCGCATGCCCCGACTTCGAGAAACCTTTTACCGTACAAACAGACGCAAGAAACCTCGGACTAGGTGCAGTATTGACGTAAAGATCAGATGACGGGGAGCATATAATCGCCTACTCCAGCAGGACGCTGAACCAGGCCGAGCGGAACTATAGTGTCACAGAAAAAGAGTGGCTCGAGATGTTATGGGGGATCCGGAAATTCAAGCCCTACCTCGAAGGATATAGATTTAACGTGATTACCGACCATCAATCCCTGAAATGGCTCCAGCACCTAGACGACCCCTCCGGACGACTAGCACGATGGGCGCTGGAATTACAGCAATTCGACTTCGATGGGCAATACCGACGAGGGACACTCAACCTTGTAGCCGACGCTCTCTCTCTCGCGACCCAGTAGAGCACACTGACGACCCAGAAATTGTCGAGATCTCTGGCGAAACCAGAGATGATTGGTACGGCAAGACGCTGCGCCGTACAATCGCCGATCCTGATAACATGCCCAACTTCCAGGTGTTCAATGGGAAACTGTACCGTCACGTACTCCACAAACTCGATTTCAACGAGAGCTCCCCGGGGGATAAATGGAAACGTTGCGTACTAACCCACGAACGCAAACAAATTCTTCAACAATACCATGACGCCCCCACCGCCGGCCATTTCGGCATTGCCAAAACTCTCGTCCGGTTAGCACAACGATTCTATTGGCCAGGGATGTTCCGCGAAGCAACAAAGTAGGTGAGAGAATGCCCCACCTGCAATCAATACAAGGAGACGCAAAGGTTACCTGCCGGACAGCTACACCCGAATCCAGGAGAAGAACCCTGGCACACGGTGTCCGTCGACCTTATGGGCCCATTGCCTCACACCGCACTCGGGTACACCTGGTTACTTATAGCACAAGATAGATACTCTAAATGGATCGCAATGCAACCGCTTCGAAAGGCAACTGGGTCAGCAATAGCAAAATTTATGAGAGACAACGTAATTATGCGGAACGGCTGCCCAGTATCAGTGATAACGGATAATGGTCGGCAATTCATCGGACACCTATTTTCGGACATGCTGAAAACTCACGGCATCTCACACCGACGCACTCCGGTGTACTCACCGCAATGTAATCCCGTGGAGAGAAAGAATCGCGTAATTAAAACAATGCTCACCCAATATACCGGTAAAAACCACGCACACTAGTATAAAAACCTGCCCGAAATCCAATTTGCCTACAACACCGCATGGCATGAGGCCACAGGCTACAGCCCGGCATACTTAAACCAAAGGCGCGAGCTCAGAACACTCGGGCAAACCAGGGACCAATACTCAGGGTCGGCACACTCAAAACCAAAATTCGACGAGCTGAGAGAACTGGCCCGAGTAAATCTTGCACGCGCTTTCGACCGACAATCCAAATACTACAACCTCTGGAGAAGAGAATGGAGGCCAAAGCTCGGCGATAAAATCTGGAAGCGAGAGAATACCCTGTCAAGCAAAGCCGCTCAAATCAATGCAAAACTAGCACCAAAATTCTCCGGGCCATACATTATCGGTAGAATAATATCGCCTGTTGTTTTCGATTTGAGGAATCCGAGCGGCCGGTGGACAAAACACATACACGTAAAAGATGTGAAGCCGGCTATGCAAAAAGAAAACACCTCCGCAGTAGAGGGGAGGGATCAAAACAAAGGCCGGCGCAATCAAAATCGCGTGCCCAATACGACCAAAACTGCTAAACGATGTCGATGGAAGATACCCACGCCATCATCTGCACCCCGAGATGATGGCGTGGGTCCCCGAGTTGTCCACCGAGACGATCGCACCTGCTTCCGAAACAAAACCCGCCGGGCCAGAGCCACCATCCGTCAAGATGAACCGCGGACAAAAATCCACGGACACGGCTCCAAAGGAACCATATTGCCCGACCGAGATTAAAACCGGCCTCCAGCCACTGAAAACAAACGCCAGGAAGATCATCCTCGTGGACGACGTTCCGCCACTCAGCCGGAACCCAAGGTCAATACCAAACGCGCTAAAAATCAGGGTCCAGCCCGATTGTTACAGAAGGCAATAGCAGACGCGAAACGATCCCGGGTACGGCGACCCCCGGAGCCCCGGGAAACGCCACCCAAGGTCGCCCAGACACCACCGAAGCCGTCACGAGACAATGTGGTCCAAAAACAACATGGCTCGCGACCGTGCCCACCACCGTTGACAAACGCGGCCCCGCCACAACCGCACCCGCAGCTACCCGGTCCCCAGCAAGCCAAAGTGGAACAACCATTACGACGCCCAAAGCCGCCGAAACTCCCACGGGACGGAGCGGGACCTAGCCAGGCTCAACCCCAAGGGACCCCTTCATGGAAAGCCACCCCGTACACTGGCAAAAACGCCCCGGGCGCCACAACCTGGGTCACCGTCGCCCCAGGACAGTTGTTCGAAATCCCCATCAAGGCCATTCAAAAGTACTGGAAGAACAAAGTGTTCATCGGCAACGAGAAATGGCGCCTGCGCTTCGGCCACAAATGAGCCCTACGATCTTCCCAGAAGAGAGTGGGAGATGTAACGCATAAAACTGCGTTACCCGAAACGCATGAGGGTAAACCTCCCTCAGCCCCCGCGGCGCCGAATACTGAAGAGCGCCACAGCGGTAGAAGGGAGAAGCAGCGCCCTACCGCTATATAAGGCCGTGCTCGGTACTGATCGTGGCAGTTCAGCTCCAAGGCTCTTGGAGTACGTTCCCAGTGCGAGCCTCTCGCACGATACCCCGTCCCCGGCACAAGCCTCTTGCGCCGTCTCCCCGGTGCCGGCCTCCGGTGCAACCCATCCCGGTCCAAGCCTCTTGGACGTCGTCCCCGGTGCGATCTCCCTGATGGAGACGCCGTGGACGCCACGGATTGTCAATAAACCGGACTAAAACCGTTTTCGCCAACGATGCCGTGGACGTCACGGACTTTAATACGCGCGAAACCGCGATCTCCGAAAAGGAGATGCCGTGAACGCCACGGACTTCAGGGCCCAATCTTTTTTCCCATAAACGTCGATTGCCGTGGGCTCCACGGACTTTCTCGCGCGTAACCGTTTGTCAGGCAAAACTTTCAACCAAACTCTAAATTATTTCCCCCAAATCGATCTCTTAAATTCCCGGTGGACCAAAAGAGAATTATAATCCGGTGGAAACAACGGGAATATTTCTTTTGAGTAACTACAATGGGCGCGACAATTCAAATTCGGCCCGCGAACATTTCAGCTGAACCTGGGAGCTGATAGCGACCAAAATATAAGAACTTGTGCCACTGCCGATAGGGAATGGGTCTAAGAAATTGACAAATTTCTATTTTTGTGTGACTAACTGTTACCTATAGGCATAATTAGAATGAATGGTTCATGCAAGATAAACTCATAACTTGATTTAATCGACTAAATGATTCCGATACCCCCTTTATGGAAGAAAAAGAAAAAAAATAGACTAGATAAAGTACTAAATTTTTATTTTATTAGCGTTCCAGTGTGGTAACACAATTTTGGTCTGAGTAAATTAATCCCGCTTTTGCTTTTTCGACACTCCCGCCCGGGTCCGGGACTCGAGTGGGAGGTCAGGGCGTCCTCCCACTCGATCTGATAACCAATGCGCAATCGTTTGAAACCTCGGGCCACATATTGAGGTGATCTGGGACCATATATATCCCTCCGTAATTGCTGGAGAAAGTCTCCCCAGGTTTTCGCACGAAGAGGAGTGTGTGGAGGTCCAGTCGTCTGGCACCCCACATATCGCCAGCGAGTCTCCGTCTCGATCGCAATCTCACGACTCTTCTCTAGGAAAGTAACGTTTTTGATTGCTGAAACGTTAATTTCAACAATTGAAATATTCTTTGTTCTTTATTTTTGACTTCGTCAAAGAGGATAAAGGTATCAGGATTGATTTCTTTAGTGATGGTGTAAGGTCCCTCATATACGGAGAAGAATTTTGCAATACATCGTTCACTGGTATCCGATACTCTGTTGGCTTTGACCAAAACCTTGTCTCCTACGCAAAAGTGAACGATTTCAAATTTTTTATCGTGGCGGAGTTGCTGGATTTCAGCTTGACGATTTAGTTTCCTTCCTGATAGAATAAGGAGAACTTCTTGAGGGGGAGTTCGCTCTTCAATATTTAGAAATTTAAACCAAGAGCGCCATGGGCGTTTTGGTTGTTTTCCCAAATGAATCCCAGTGATCGAAACATCCTGGAGAGCTCGCGATGAATGCGTTCAACCGGATTTGCCTGTGGATGGCGCACTGATGTGATAATAGGTTTGATTTGTAATTTCTCTAACTCTTGCTTCCATATTGAAGAGGAAAACTGTGTCCCTTGATCAGAGATGATATTCTCTGGTTTTTCATACCTGGATATGTAATCATTGATGATGTGATTCAAGGCAGCTTGAGTAGAAATTCTCTTCAATGGGTACAACTTAACGAATTTAGAGAAAACATCAACAAAAGTTAACAAAAGTTAATATATATCGTACTCCTCCACGTCCTATGGGTAATGGACCATAAAAATCGACAGATAGAAATTCATTGGGCCTCGAGGGAATAATACTCTGAAGAGGAGCATGTAACGTTCTGCATGGAAATTTATTTCGCTGACAGGAATCACAATTCGCCAGGGTTTGTCTAATCAGTTCATATAGTTGCGGGGTCCAGAAGTCATCACGTAGAAGGCGAAAGCATTTTCGAGCACCGACGTGAGCATAACATTGATGCGTTTCTAGGATGAGGTCCTTCATCAAGGATTTTGGGCAAATATCACAGTGATGTGACATTTTCCACCAATATCCCGGCAGCGGATTCCATCACAAACTACTAATTTTTTGGATTCTTGAGATTCATATGCTTTCCAAAGTTTAGCAATTCTAGGGTCTTCCTTCTGTTTCTCAGAGATTCCTTTCATTTTGCGAAGAAGGTCGCGGGAGGGAACTTGAGCCAGCGTGTGAATGGTGATTTGACTCTGGGTGGTATGGATTTGGTCGTCGATTCGACTAAGGGAGTCCTCATTTTCTTTGCCTGGAATTTGATGTACAATACAATTTCATTTCGGGGGAGAGGGAGCCTCTAGGGAGGCCCCTGAGCACTACGACTTCGTCCAATTTATTCATTTCCCCAATCGCCGCGAACAGGAAGCTTACTGCTTCCCGTCTCACGTTTACTCAATCACAAGTCCAGCCACGCTGCCAGGGTGGCTAGACCTGTAATGCTCAGTTGGCGCATGTCCCCGAGTTGGGGCATGCTGTACCCAGAGCCCTGCTTCTGGCTTACGTCAGTGCAGGGCACTCTGTTATTTCTACAGTGCCCTGTAAGGAGCCCTATGACATTCCTCAGCTGCTTTCTACTAAGTTTCCCGACCCTAGCCGCGAACTCAGGCCAGAGACCCTCACTAATCAGCGAACCGGCCTGTCTTACAGCTGAGCCGTTCCAATTCTGTTTCAGCAGTCTGGTTACCCATGCCCAGTCCAGTGTGCCCAGGTGCCTACATAAGAGGGATCTTGGCCCTCCGGCTGAGTTCGTCAATAGCCAATCTGCATTTACTTGTCAGGGCAGATCTGTGCACTACACCCAATAGCGCCCCGATTGCTGCCTCGCTTTCCGAGCAGATCGTTATCTTTCCCTTCCATCGAGAGAGAAGAATCATCCAGGGCCATGGTACGTTTCCCTGAGCCCTGTGAATAGATCATCGATGGAAGCCTTCCGCCCACGTTCTCCCTTCCTCGTTTCGGAGTCCTCCAATCTGCACTTACTTATCAGGGCAGATCAGTGCTGTCCGTTATATTTCCCTTCCATCGAAAGTGAAGAATCATCCAGTTTCCTGGGCCATTTCCCTGACCCTTGTGATGAGTAGTCGATGGAAGATTCAGAGGGTCCCTGGCAAATGGGGCTCCCTCATTGGTAGCCACCATGCGCCCACGTTCTCCCTTCCTCCGTCCGACTGAGTCCCCGTTGTGACTCGACTTCCGAGTCCTCAGGGTTTCGGAGTCCTTTATCGAGGCCCCATCTCAGGGCCTTATGTGACTGGGTAGCTGAGCTCACAGATAGCTGTTGAGTTGTCGAAGTTCCCCTGCAAAGAGCCCTCGTCAATGGTCTCAGCTAATGCTGGTTGTATAAACAGGATGATACCGCCCCACACAGAGCCTCTCCATAAAGGCAAAACATATTAAATTGATATGTTTTGCCTTTATGGAGAAATGCTGTATACATTTTCTCGAGTTGCTTTCTAGATGTATCTGCCAAAAACTATTCGTAAGGTTAAACGAAGACATACATTTGATATCACCAAATTTCTGAAATATAATATTTCAATAGGTTCAGGAGATTCATAATCATTAAGCATGATCTCATTGAGTTGTCGTGCGTCTAAGCATAGTCGTAACGCGCCAGATTTTTTCGCAACCACTACCATAGGATTGATGGGCTGTCGGATGGTTCAATGATTTCATCCTGCAACATTTCTTTGATTATTCGATCAGCTTCTTCTCGGTGTTGAATGGGAATAGGGTGTGTCTTTTGTATAAAAGGGTTGTCTTCTTTAATATGTAGCTTATGTTCATATACAGAAATTCTGCCAGGTTCTTCTTTGAAGAATTCTGCGTGTTTAATCAGGATCTCTTCCAATTTTATTTTTCCTTTAATGACAGCATTTTACAATTGTTAATAATGTTCTTGAATTCCGTACAGGTATCTTTCTGTTCAATTTGGTATAGAGCTTGAGTGTTCCATGTTTTTCCTTCCCAATGTAAAGTGAAAAAGTATGCGCAATGTCCTTAAGTAAAGGGCTGGTTTCTCTGAATAAGTCACGTAAAGTATATCTGTTTCGAAATCATCTGTTAATTTGGGTTGGATGGACTGTACATAGAGGGGGGGGTGACGTTGAAAAGGTCGTAGCTCTCGCAGGAGCTTCGCCCGTCGTGGCACTGGAGCCGTACGGCGGCTCGATGCCGTCGCTTTACAGCGGCTCCTGGGCAGCGCTCGCTTCGCTCTGTCTCTCTCGAATGCGCAACCTCTCCACTGAGAGGTTTCGCGACGCATTATCTCTCTCATTCACTTCGCTCCGTTTTCGCGCGATGCACTTTATTGTTTAGTTTATGTTTCGCTTCGCGATTTTGAAACAACAGTGGTGATGTCAGAGTTGCCCGGTCATTGGCCTGTAATTAGAGGCGAATCAGAAAATTGATTCGACACTATTCAATGTTAAATTGTTTGAATAAGTTGTTAGAGTTGACCAGGGAAACCTGGAACTCTTTGTTTAATCAAATGTAAGTTCATCAAACTTCAGTCTGAGGCAACCTCAGACTTTAAATGGGAGAGAAACAACATGAAATTCACGCTTCGAATTTCATGTTGTAACGTTGCCAAATTCTACAGGGGGGAAGATACCCAAAACTGATTTTCCCCCAATTTGGCTGCGTCCCTACGCCACGCGACGGGATTCTCGGATGCGAACGTAGATGGGATCCGAGAACGAGGTATTTTCCGCCAAACAAATTACCAAACTACCAATACAAACTTATCCCGAAATTCCAAATTAACAAAAAAATCGAAAACATCGAACAAACAAAATCTCCAAAATGGTCCTCAGATTTTTTTTTTAAGATAGGATCGCCACCAGGGTTTTCCTCCCTGGAACTGGTTTCTCGTTTCCCACATGCGTATTTCCCGGGCTGAAATCCCACGTGGTAAAATCGAAAATACAAATACCGAAACTCCACAAAAACCAAAGATTTTATTACCGGTTATTTCGAAAATTTATTCAGACTGACTGTACTAAGCCAAACCAACCAAATTACATCAACAAAAATCGCGGGTCACTTCCTCGGCGGGAATGCGGCATCCGATAACGTTAAGCAAGTCCCGGGACGTGACCACAACTAACTTAAACTAATCCTAACTAACTTCTCATACCGCAAAATCCAACTTTAAAATTTATCACCGAAAACATGGAATCTTTGAATTCCCGATCAGGACTTATCCCAGTAACACTAAAACTCAATCCTCATCATTTTTTTGTATCGCAAAACCAGTTCTACCAGTCATTACCGAAGATTTCGCAATTATCGCTTTTCCCGGAATCTCGAATTCTTAATCTCACCAAAATTCTTTAACGACCCAAAAGTTACAAGTCTACAAACGTCCCAAATCCGACCCCAACATTTTTCAAATATATCATATCTAAAATTCCTCAAACAGAATGACCAAAGGAGTCCCGTGCCACGCACTCATACCAAACCATTCCGCCCAATGAATCTCCCTCGTGGCGAATGAAATTGGTCTTCGCCATTTTCCTTTTCAGTTCCCGAACTATTTACATTTTATTCCCGCAACTAAACCCAAAGTTTTAAACAATCTACATTTTCCCTACTATTTACAATACCGACAAGTCGCTCCTCCTGCTACGGCCTCGGACTAGGTACGGGGGCTGGAGCTCGTGCCAGATGATGACCCTGGGGCGCTGGTGGTCGCGTGTCCACCTTGTCTCGCTGTCCGTGACCTTCTCCTCAATTCTCCGAAAAAGCAGCTCCACAGACTTTCGGACTACCCCCCTCCACGCCTCGCGTTCCCTCTGCCAACTCTCGCCGATCCTGATGGTGGGGTAAGCCTCGTCACTGCTCCAACTTCCGAACGCCGTCCCCTCCAATGTCTCCTGGTGGCGGGAAGACTTGAAATTTCCGTCCGGAACTCGGGTCCCGTGCACGGTAGCAAATCCTGGCCCTTCCGCTCCAAGTTGCGGGAAGGCCTCACTGCGGCCTGTCGAACCAGGTGCTCTAGGTCCGTTGCACGGAAGTCTGTTCCCCACTGGCTTGCTTCCCAGTGGGGCGATGCTCGCCGGAACCGAGACGGAACTCCGGGTTGGCCCGTCGAGGACTCCTCTCAGGCTGGCGATGAGTCAGCACGCCTGCCCAGCAGGTGCCTGAGGAAGCCGGCCACGTCTCCGGGTGGTGGATGAGTTGGGGTGGAGTGATGTCGCTGGAGGTCAGATTTCGGCAGGCCCAGTGGCGGAGAGGGCGTCGGTACTAACGAGGGTGTCGGTTCGCGTCGTACTCGTCGGGGAGGGAGTGGGCTCGTGCTGTTGACCCCGAAGGCGAAGTTCCCCGGAGAAGCTCCATCCGGCCCCCTCCACACCTGGTCCATCACCGCTTTACCGTACACACCTAAAATCTCGCACACACTAAATGAAAAGCCATTCATGGGACTCCAATAAAATGTCAACAAAAAGTTAGCGCTCAATAGCAAAACCAAAATTCTATCGCAAAACGAAAACAACCTTCCGCAAAAAGAAAACTTATCGAGATTCACGCAGAATAAAATTCATCGGAAAACGAGATTAAATTCACGCCAAAATAAAATTAACACACTCTCAATCACTCGAGATCGGTAAACTTCTTTTTACCATTACGCAAACGTACCGAAAGATTCTTATCGCCGCAGAACAAAATAAAATAGATTTCGCAATTCTAATTCAAAGACATAACGTTACTTCGCTAGATACCGGTATCGCTAATCAGAAATTCCGCAAGAATAGATAAGGATGATACACAAGAATTCGCAAACTAGAATTTCGCAAATCATAAGAAAACAAGAATTAGCCAATCAAAATTTCGCATGAGATTAAGGACAACAAATGAACTCGACTTCGCAAGAAAATAAGGGCAGGAAACAAAATCATACATTTCGACAACAACAAAAAAATAATATCGAAAGTAAAACATAAATCCCGCAAGAAAATCACGATAGTAAAGAGAATCGACTTCTCAATGAAGTAATCACAAAAACAAATATATATCGATTCCGAATTTTCGCGCAACGGAAAACAAAAAAAAATCTGTCGGGACTTTCTCGGGGAATCGTAACATCTCGAAATACAGTCTGTCTCTCATAACCCATTCCCGAGAAGGTCACTATCGAATACGTACCAGTTTCATCGTCTTTCCCGAGCTCCGATACCTGAAAGATGGGGTCTACTGCCCTTCTACCGAAAATCATACTGAAAATGCCTAGCGGAAATTTATCGGTACTGAACTCAGGGCTTAGTTTCTCGCAAAAATACCGTTCCCGTATAGTCACTAAAACCGTAAGATGGTTTGGTATCGAGTCGTCGACGGTGACACCAGTGACACCGTCACACCACCCCCCTCAAAGTATCCCAACGGGATCGGGATCATGGTATAGGGATTCGATAATTCTCAAACTCTTCTGTATTAGTCTTAGAAAAATATATATTTCTTTTCCTTTTTTTTTTTTTCATTTCGAAAAACAAAGGTACATCTGGCGCGAGAAAACAAGATGGGACGAGAGACACCGGAATCTCCTCGTCGAGTCGTGACGTGAAAACTGGCAACTAAATGTAAATCTACCGTCGAAACAATATGGCAAATAAACGGAAATCAAGGAAAACTATATAATAAAAACTATATAATACCAGGAAACTATATAATAAAAATAAAAAAAAATAATCATTTTGGGCCATCGCCCCGAAGTCGGATTGGCGCACGACGCGACATCAGGTGTCTACTCTCCTGGTGAGAGGGGAAGGAAGTCCTTCGCTCAGGGCCGGTCGTGTTCTGGCTCGTCCCGGTAAGGGCAGGACACCGTGGTCACCCCGGGTTCCCCGCATCGGAAACAAACCAGCGCCGGGGGGTCATCCCGGAGGGGGCACTTCGACATCATGTGCCCCAGTTCGCGGCAAATAAAGCAGCCTCGGCGCCGAGGTATGCGACCGGAACGAACGGGAGCCGAAGTGCCGGCGGCTCGGCTAGCAGCAACCGATCTCGGCGGGGGCAGTCCCACAGCGGCACGTCGAGCGAGTGCCTCAGATCCCAGTCGCTCCAGGACGGACTTGCGGACCGATCCTCGACTTTGCGGGCCTCTGACGGGCGACACCGCGCGCGACCTGGTGGGCGGAGATACCGGCCGGGGTGGCGATGGTGCTCGGACGGGAGTACGTCTGGGAGTCACCTCCTCCTCCTGAACCGCTCCCGGGAGAAGCTGTCGGCACTCCTTGCAACGCGGAGGACCCAACGAAGGTCGCTCCACCGGTGGTCCAGATGCGAGAGCCTGGGGCGGCGAACCCGACGTGGATGGTGGTGGTTCCAAGGGTGCCCTCAGAGACTGCTCCAGAAACGCACGTCCTCGCGGAAGCCGCAACGGAGGGCTCTCCGGGCCCCTCTCCTCCCTGACTGGGGCGACCCCTGCTTCCTTCAATGGACCTGGCGCCGGTCGAGGTTCCGCTGCTGGTATCGAGGCCACCTGTCCGGTCCCCTCGATGGGCACGGTCATCGGTAGGGGTCCCGTCAAGACCAGATTCCCTGACAGAATTCCGAATAGACTAGGGTCGCCCCGAGGGGTAGCCTGAACCAGGCTCGCCACTTCTCCCAGGGAAAACCTGCGGCCAAAGGTGTCGAAGCTGCCGTACGTCGGGGGCAGCAGACTGATGGGCGGGAGTGACGGGATTTCCGATTCCATGGTGGGCATCTCTCGGACGAGGGACGGTACTGCGCTCATCGGCTTCCCCGGACGTGACTCCACGCTTGGGCCAGGGGTTGGACGGGGTGTCGACATCTGCTCCAGTGCGGGAGGCCCCGTGACGGGAGGCGCGGGTAATGCCAGCAGCTTAGGGGGAGCTGGCAGTGCGAGTGGTCGAGGCGTGCGCAGCTGAAGCTGGGCCGACAACTCCATCAGGAGCCGTATCCAGCGTGAACGACCACTGTACGGTTGGTCCCCCTCCATAGCTCTAGATCGGGAAGGGAAGGACGTAGTGTTTTAGCGTGAGTGGTGAGGTTTAAGGTCAGCGACCGATACTTTGTGTGATTTATTGGTGACGGTGTCAGTTATCTCCACTACGGTAGGGGAGAGTAGTTGCGTTACACGGTAAGGTCCGACATACCGCGGTGCTAATTTTGCGGCGAAATACTTGGCCCCGGACGATAATACCCGATTCCGAGCTAAGACGATACTTCCGACGGCGAACTTAGGCGGGCGGCGGCGAAGGTTATAACGTTGGGCTTGTCGGGCCCTGGCGTCATCGACGTTACTCACCACGAATTTCCGTAGCTGTTCTAGGTCTCGCATTCGCTCCGTCCACGGGACGGGATTGTCTAACTTATCGGGAGAAGCTGCCGTCTCGATATCGTCTCTAAAATTCTTCGCCATCGCAGGGTCACGACCGAGATTCAGGAACGCCGGGGAGGTCTTTAGAGAACTATGGATGGCGGTATTGTACGCGAAACGAAATTGCGGGATATAGAGGTCCCAATCTCGATGGTTGTCTTTAATGAAGGACATGATCATTGATTTCAAAACGCGATTGACGCGCTCTACGGGATTTGCTTGGGGGTTGTACGGGGGTGTGGTAGTTCGTTTCATCCCCGTGGCGGTAGCTAGTGCGGTAATGGTGGTGTTTACGAATTCCGTCCCGTTGTCTGTTAATAAAGACACTGGTGTTCCCCAACGATTGATGATCACGTCTTCGAAAGCGGAAGCAATTTTGGGACCGGTCGCCCGGCGTAACGGTACGCACTCGATCCATCGAGTGAATAGATCCTGCATGACCAGGAGGTACGAAAAACCGGATTTGCTCACTGGTAGTGGGCCCATAATATCTGCGGCAACGACATCCCATGGTTTAGTGACCCTACGACCCGAAATAATTCCGTGAGGGAGGTGTTGTTCGGACTTCGTCCGTTGACATGTCTCGCAGCTGCGAACGTACCGGGCGACGTCTTGGAACATATTGGGCCAATAATATTGGGAACTAATACGCCGGAAGGTTTTATCGGTACCTAAATGACCCGCTTGGGGCTCGTCGTGATTCTCTGACAGGACTTGAGCGCGATACTCCGACGGTACAACCAACTTCCATGCGGTCAGGTCGTCGACGATCTCGTCCAGCATGACATTCGGACGGTGGAAATATAATAGGCCTTCTTCAACCCTCCAGTCCGGATTTTGGGCGGGATGTTCGGTTACATGTTGAAAGCGACGGGAGTACCATTTATCGGACGAGGTGTGAAATGGGGGAACAACGTCCACGGTCACGAGTGTGTCATCAAGATGTTCGGTAACCCCAGCCGGAGGGACTTGCGACAACGCGGCCGGGACACGGGAAGAGACATCACAGCGTTTGATCACCTGGAAATCATACCCTTGCAGTTGGACCCCCCAACGAGCTAACCTACCAGTGGCATTTCTGAGGCTCAGGAGCCATTGGATGCTGGGAGCGTCAGTAGCTAGCCGGAATGGTCTAGGTTCGAGATACGCTCGGAATTTCCGTACCGCCCATACCACAGCCAGGCATTCCCGCTCGGTTTCAGAATATCTCCGTTCTCCTTCGGTCAGGCTACGACTAGCAAAACCCACCACTCGATCCACGCCATCGATGACCTGACGCAGGACGGCACCCAGCCCCACGGTACTAGCATTGGTCTGTAGCGTGAAGATTTGCGAGAAATCGGGACATGTCAAGACAGGACTCGAGACCAGCGACTCCTTAACGGTACGGAAGGCGTCATCTTGTTCCGGACCCCAGACCCAAGATTGATTTTTGCGGAGTAGTCTCGTCAGACTTTCCACCTGGGTGGCTAGGTCGGGAAGGTATTTCCGGTACCATGACACCATACCGAGAAATCTTCGGAGTTGCTTCACGTTGTCGGGACAGGGGTACTCTACGATGGGTTGCGTCTTCTCGGGATCAGCCTGAAGACCTGACTGATTTACCAAGAAACCGAGGTATCGGACCGTCGTCCGGCCGAACAGGCTCTTCTCGATATTCAGTGCCAGTTTGACTTTACGAAACTTTTCCAACACTTGCCGTAATAGGTCCAGATGCTCGGGAAAGGTCTCGCTAATCACGATAACGTCGTCTAGATAGGCAAAGACCTTGCCCTTCCACGCAGGTTCCAGAACGCTATCGATAAGACGCTGAAACGTCGCGGGAGCTCCTGTCAAACCAAACGGCATGGCCCTAAAATGGAACAAGCCCTTGCCCGGGACCGAAAACGCGGTAATCTCACGACTACTTTCCGACAGGGGTACCTGAAAGTATGCTTGGGTCAAGTCTAGGGTCGAAATATATCTGGCATTCTGCAGCTGTTCCAAGATGCTGTCCATAACCGGGAGTGGGTACGCGTCTTTCCGGGACACACGATTGACTTCGCGGAAATCTATACAAAAACGGTACTTGCCGTTTGACTTCCGCACCATTACGATAGGGGAGGACCATTCACTGTGAGAACGTTCTATCACTCCTGACTCGAGCATAGTGTCGACCTCATTACAGATGGCCTGATAGACCTTGGGGGCAACGCGGCGAAAGGATTGTTTGATAGGAGGATGGCCACGAACATCAATGTGATGTTCTATATCGGTATTAGTCGGGAATTCAGTCGGAATAGGGGCCACCTCCTCCTTCAACAACTGGTTTAATTGTTGTTGTTGTTCCTCGGTCAGTGAGCACAACCCGGTCGGGGTTTCGCTCAGGAGAATAGCGTCGGGGTTCCGAGCCTGGACCGCCCCTTCGCGGGCCAGTTCGTCGGCCTTCTCATTGCCCAAGTTCATCGCATGTCCTCTGACGTATACTATTTTTACCCCCGCGAATCCCCTCAATACTTCGCGTAACCGTTCCCAATCCGCGCGATTCGATACGATCTTTTTATTAGCGTTACGCCATTCCGTTTCTCCCCACCGTTCTTTCCGAGAGTTGTAAAAATCCGCCACGTACTTCGAATCGGTAAAGATTCGGATTTTCCCAATTCCATACTTCCTAGCTTGTTCTGCGGCCCGAATAACAGCAGTAATCTCCGCTCTATTGTTTGTCGGCTTTCCCGTCAGAGGACTAGCAACGTTAGCGGGATGATGCTCGCCAAAATAAACTCCTATTCCGGCACGAGCGTCGGGATCGCCGTTACGAAAACAACAACCGTCGGTCCAAACATCGACGTAGTGAAAGTCGGAACCGGTACGATTGTCTATGACGCGGAAAGGGTAGTCCTTTTCGGGATCTGGGCCGATTTGCCAAGAAGGCGAGGCGAAATTGATCTGGAACTGGAACCTTGTCAGAGCGTCAAGGCCCAGGACGCACGGGAATGGCATTGAAGATAACACACAGGCCGTAACCTGCTCCGTCCTGTCTCGGATACTCATCGGGATGTCATACTCGATCCTACAAGACTCTACCTGTCCATTGGCTATACGGACTTGAATGTGACTCGTTCTGGAGGGTAGCCCTTCTTGGCTACAATGTTGTCCAATGTCGGGATTGATGAAGGTGCGGGAAGCACCGGAATCTACGAGAGCCGACAAGGAACGACCGGCAATCTGAAGCTCGATAAACAATAGTGGAGAACGGGAACCGATGCTACTAAGGGTGACTATCTCATCCTCTACGGGGCTCACCACAGCCGGGTCGAGACGAGAGGGGACCGGATTCGCCCCATTCACGGGTCCCCGGGACGGTTTCCCGAACAGTTGGGACATCGGGATCGAATGACGTCGGGTTGGTTACAGCCGTAGCACCGAATCTCCTTCGGAGCGGTACAAGCCCGAACGAAATGATCGGGGCTTCCGCAGTT
>JABFPB010000961.1:0-29585 GCA_022817645.1 Ceratoteleas bidentatus | reverse complement strand
TGTGGAGATAGTGGGATAGAGGGAGCCAGAGAAAAAAGTTTCAGCTTGGTGTTTTCATATGTCAGACAGATTCTTATATGTGAATCTATCTGACAGAGTCTTCTAGATATGTAGAAGACTCTGATAATTATTTATGTGTAGGTTGCAATGTAGGGACCAAGATAAGTTTGGTCTCTCTCTACACGGAAAAAGAATTGGTGGAATCTACAATCATAGTTTGGTTTCACCACATGTTTACAAGTTTGCAGCGGCAACAGTCCGCGACCTGTGCTGAGCACATGTCAGCATTGTCGACGAGTCGGTGCGGATACCTAGAAATCCAATTTTGAGTTTCGAGACTTCATATAATATCAGTTACTTTCCTAAGTAGGGACCAGACTCTTCTAGATTCCTACAAGATTCTAATAGTCATTTATATCTAGGCTGCAATGTAAGGACTAAGAAAAGCTTGGTCTTCATCTTACCTAGAAACCTAAGTCAAATTTGAGTTTGAAGACTTCTCATTTACCAAATAGATTTTTACTTAAGGACCAATATCATCTATTACCTAGATAGTAAATTTCTACAAAGAAAGTTTCGGATCGCCATTAATGCATTCGACATGCTGCATTAAGTGCGATGCAGTACTTTGCAGCTTTTAGTTCCTAAATGACTAATCCAGAATCAAAGTAAAGTCATCTAGGAACCTAGATGAGTTTAAAATTACTTATATCTAAGTTTCTTCACAGAGACCAAGACGACCTTGGTCCCCATCTCATCTTGCTAGAAGCCAGAATAAAATGTTCACATAAAACCTCTGACCGATTTTTTCCCATGAATACCACCTTAGAAACATCCCAGCAGACCGATAGCGAACCGGCACATTATCGCGATCGCGTGGTAGCGCGAGCGTTGGATCCAGCGAACAACCTCGCGGGAACGTTACAATCCCGAGTCGTGTATGCACAGGTGCGCAAGTTTAATTGTCGAGTCGGGGAAGGCAACGATCCGATCCATGACGACGAAAATCGACAGTCGCTACCGGTGACTACCGGTTTGTTTCGGCGTGTCCGATCGGCGCGCGTTATCAGCGGAATCGCGCGGATTTCACGGTTCATTCTGGCGAACCGAGCGAGGCGTGAGACGCTACCGCGGCTGCCGGCTGGCGATAGAGCGTGACGGAGTTAATGTTTACAGGAGCATAAGCCTCACCCTCAGCTCTCCGGCCCCGGGACCCAGAAGCGACAACCTGACCTAGACACGCGTCACGCTCCGCGCGATTACATGTTTGTCATTACCAAATACTCGGATTGCGCTTGGGTCGCCGCTGCTCCAGTTTTCCGCTTCAACTGACGGCGAACTGGTTCCTGACCATCCAAGCGTTAGATCGATACACACTTAATGCTGGACGGTACATTTGTTCCTTGCTCGTATTCATGTCTGGGTTTGTTTACAGATGCTTAACCGTGAACGCTGGGCTTAGCTACCTGGTGTTCCGCGAGTCATAGGTGGCGATGTTTAATGGATGCAAGGTTCCGGTCTTAGATCTAGTGGTATCAGATCTAAAAGAGAGGTGGTTAGAATTTCTTTTATAGACATCAATGTATCCGGTCCGATTTAAGAGTCGTAAGATTTTCAGAAGGTCCGAAAACTTTGAAGTAATTCTAACCTTCTTAGGTTAAACATCTTAGGTACTTTAGACTTCGTTCAAATTAAAATGAAAATTCGAACTGTGGAGTTCTTCTACCTCAGCTTCTCGAGATCCAGAATCTTGCCTAGCACTTCAGTCTCGCTGTTATATCTCTTGATAACACCTATAACCAGCATCTCCTTCATCGCTATCACCGTCATAACCTGGCCTACCCCACTTTTAACGCTAGTTTACTTAAACCCAACAATTTGGAAGCACTGACTCGAGCCGGCTGCTATCTCCTGGATCTCCGCGAAAGCTTTGACAACGACGGCATCATTATCGGTACCATTACATCCAACTAGAGCCCCGTCTTAGGCGCTCGCGCAACGCCTTAATCGACGTTGCATATCAGAATAGAAGCATGATTGACGGTGCGCTCGGTACGACGATCGCTCATCTGGGACATTGTTGACGTATCGCCGCTCTGCAGTCGAATTACGGTGAATTAGCGGGAATGAAGAGCCGGTAGTGAGCAGGTACCCCGGGTACCTACATCGAAGAGCAGTCGGACGGACTGTCGGACGGATGGGCAGGAGCGGACATAAATTAAGATAGGAGACTGATTATGAGCGTAGGGCAGGCTATCATTAGCCGAGGCATCGTGACCGGTCGACCCCGCTGCCGAGCTGGGCATCACGACGCGCAGCCTCTCCCGCTGCCTCGTGCCCCGATAATGCGAGGGTGGGAACCGCAAATTATCAATCCCCGCTCGCGAAGCCTACGCATTTTTTTCTTTTTAAACAAAAGCCCGAGCGTTTTCGCGGACGGCGATGCCACGAGAGAAAGTGCGCTGCGACTTCGGCGGACGCGTCCGTCGCGAGATAGCGTCTCATGCCCACGCACTGCTACGTTTCTCGGTGCTTTTTCTCGCCGTGGCGATCCGATCGCGTTATCTCCGCGAAGTAGGTCTCCGCGGATCGGCTTCTCGCTAATTTCCGGTGAAATCCAATTACGACGTTTAATACGCAATTAGGCTGCAACTCAATCTTCCACAATGCTAATGCGCGGCGACGTTGTTTTTCTTTCGCCGCGGCTTAATTGTCGCGGACGGTTATTGTCCAGGACCATTAACGCGTTTTGCCGCGGATTTACGAGCGATTTCGGACGGAACGAAAACCGGGGCTTTACGTAATGCAATTGGCCGCGCTTTTTAATTACGCTTTCGACGTGAGAGCCAATTAAGTCGCTGCCAGGGCAAATAAACGGCGCGCGCTTATTTGCCATAATGTCAACATTATCGGCGAGGCGTAGTGTCTGGGTATCGCGTGTGTCGTTGCGACACATGTTCCGATTCTATCCACGATGAACTCCGCTCGACGCTTTTTACACCGAACCGCTAGGTACACCGGGAAAAGTGGTCGACAAAAATGGACAGCCAAATGCTAAGATAGTATACCTATTTGTGTTCTACGCTCGTAAAAATCTTCATGTTATGTTGAAAAGACTGTAATTTTGTGAAAATCCGTTTACCTTAATACAACTTATTTTATGTTGAAAGGATTTATTTTAAACTGAATACACTGAGAAAACGAGATGGCTATGGTAGCCATCTGAAATAGTGAAGTCGGTTTGATCGCGATGGTGAAATTGTTACAATTTAAATGGCTCTGGTAGCCATCTGAAATAGTGAATCCCCAATGACAGGTTTTGAGGTTAGGGCATGAGGTTACATCACGTATGAATGAAAAATTCAAATATTATTCATTGAAATCTCAATGCGTCCAGTATTTTGAACGTTTATTTATTAAATCATTTCGATTCTGTAACTCATCATGCATTTTCAGATGGTTTTGTACTGTTCCCAAAGTATATTATGAAACGATTCCTTTCACGATGAAAAGATTGTTTTAAGAGTGTTAGTTTCCAGTTCCTACATGAAAGTGTTTAATTTCTCTGCATCTCAAAGTAAATGCTAGATCTGTTTCTTTTCCAAACTTTCAAAGGTTACAAACTTACAAAACTTCGATAACTTTGCAAAATTTAAAAATTTCGAGACATCAAAACTTTACGCGAAACCGAGTTTGAATTCAGTCCAACTCCGTAGTAAATGCAGTTTCATATTATATTATTTTATAGGTTATGTCTCCGATATCAGCAATGATATCTCCTTTTAACTTTTAGACCTTGGGGTCGAGGAATTCTCTTCTCCTCGAAAAATGGGCTCTGGATTCCAACCTGAGAGTCACCTGACAAATGTGTCGCGACTTCAGCCACTGACGTTGAAATATCTTCAGTTTTGACGAGGCGCAATTCGTGACGCGCATAGCGAGTGCGCATATCGCACACCGCAGCGGCGCGTCGATCGCCCGATAGCTCGATTTTTGCTTGTCCGCCAGGTGGCGTCGATGGATCGATCGATCGATCGAGCGCGGCGTTATCGAGTCGCCGGGATCGCGAGGTGATTGCGCAGCTCGGCTCCGGACCCCGTGCCGATCGAATTATCATAATCCTATCGCGCCTCGGATAACGCGGACGGCTTCCTTGGAAGCGTTTGGTGCACGGATCGCCAGTCCTGCAGGTCATCGCGTGGCGAATCCTTCAGATCCATCTTTCGCGATACACCTGATGAGCCTTTCCACGCAGATTGAAAAACATTGCGTCATTGTTACAATGACGTGGTTCCAGGTGTTATTTTTCATCAGGAGACCAGGCTCATTTTTCAAAATGTCTTAATTATTATTCTGGTTAACTTTATGTAGAAACATTTATAGACATCTTGAAATCGTTTACAAATTAGGTACTTATTCTAGATTGCAAATCTTGAGACTGTAACTGGAGTCATTAATTAATTGTTTGAGTTCTTATTTTCGTTTGTTTTTTTGTGATTTTGTTTGTTTTGGTTTAGAAACCTCGTATTTATGTTCTCATTTATGCCATTTATGTTTACATTCTAAACTATGTGTTGTCATTTCGATGTTTTGATTTCTTTGTTACTTTGAACTTTGTTTAGGACTTAGAATTAGAATTAGAATTTTAGGACTTAGAATTAGAATTTTGCGTTTATCATTTCAGTGTCACTGTTTACATTCCTTCCTTCTCCTCTCTTTTTGCTTACATAGCGATCAATCGATCACCGCCCGATCTGTCCGCGTAAACTATTATAATTGGCAATGTTCACCAAGTGGCGTACGTGTACACGAATACCTTCCCACCCCATCTGAGGCTGAATCAATTGGACGTCGTATATTAATGCCTGGCTTAGATTGTCTTTTGTATCCGCACCTCCTGTTGCTCGTGTTGCGTCCATAAACACCGGTACTAAATGAGCCTAAGTGTAACGCAAGCGGAAAAAAGGCGCGAGCGGAAAAATTGCGTGTGCGAAAGAAAGTAATGGAAAGGGATCGGCGCGATCGCGTTACCCGGAGCGTCACGCGAGCCCGGGATTGGATAGCAGTGCATTAGTAACCTGTTTGTTGGACGATAAAATAACTATCGTTTTAAGATTCGCTAGATTTATAGACCGGTCATGTGCCGGGCTAGGGGCCTCGGCCTACGTACCGGCGCGCATTACGTACGAACGCGCGCGCGCGATATCACGCTCGCCATGCGTTCGCTCATAATTCCATAAGTCAATTCGCAGTCGCGACCGAAGAAAAATGCCGCTTCACCTTTTTCGCGGCGCTGCACGTGATATCCCGTATCTTTTGCGTTTTGCCGCGTTCGCGATTCAGCCGTGATTAAGTGCGGATACTTTTATTCACTCGGGCGCAATTTACTGGCGGCTTATGTGTCGCGAGGGAGAGGCGATTTATTGGATGGGTGCCATTTTTTGCTGCCGAGTCTACGGCGAAAAATCGGCAATTTTCTGCCACGCGACCGGGAAAGGGGTTCTTGAGATGTGGAAGGGTTTTGGAAAGAGGAGGCGCTGAACAGCTGTAGAAATGTTTTCCTCTGCACTGAGAAAACTAGATGGCGACGAACGCCATCTAGTTTTCTCAGTGTGTATTGATGGACATTGTTTAGTGAAATATATCGGCAGTGAAGAGGAGTGGAATTACGATCCATTCCATTTCCATTCCAATGGAATAGAAATGGAACGGATCGTCATTCTACTCCAGGTGTCGAAAATACAGAAATGTTGTAAAATGAGAACAGAATAGAATGGACATTGATTATTCATAGTCAATCCGAGGTTGAAATCAAATTGATGTCGACGATTTCAAATTGATTCAATATTAGTTTTGTAGGATGACAAAACTAATACTGTCATCCTATATCGATTCAAAGTGGATACGTATTTTCGTATTCGAGATTCAATGTTGAATATCGATCTCCATTGGATTTCAACGAAATCAATACCGATTAGCAATTTGTCTAAAGAGCAGTATATTTCAGCTCTGAAATTCACATAAAATCCATAATTTTGTTTCTGGCAAACAAGCATAATGCAAATGCTTGAAAATGATTTTACATTAACCTCAACTTCACATTATCATTCCCTCAAGAAAAAATCCTCTTATCTATATTATTTACTCAATTATTATCTAAAAACATTTTCTAGTACATTCCAGCAAACTTTCCTAAAACCGTTTAAGCTTGTCCGAACCTGTCGATACGGTTTCCACTCGATCTCAACATCCCAACGAGCCAACACAACACATCGCGACACCAATGAATCGCACTCGGCGACGTTAATGTCTGCCCGAGTGTGACGCAACCAACCATAAGGTGTAAGAAACATCCGCGCGGCCGATCGTTTATCATGCGCGCACAAACGAGATTGTCACCTGCGTCGGGCATACCCACGCGAATCTCCGGGATTCCGGTATTCCCGAGTCGATACAATGTCCTCGCAACGCACACATGACCGGTACTTTCCCGCCGATCGCGCACGCATTCTCTTCGTGTGCGGCACATTCCTGCCGCCGATCCGACACTGCGCTCATTGTTTACGGAATCGCTGGCCAAACGGGACAACCGCGACCGCCTCGACGCGCCCGAACTGGTGAACCGATTTCTGCGCAGCCTCAACGATAATTAATCACTGCAATAGCCTGCGCCGATCGGAGAAAAATCGCGTGCTCGATGAAGATAAAACGGGATTAATGATTCGACACTACGGCAAGCGGGTCGCCGCCGATCGGTTATGATTAGACCGAGCCGAGTTTCGCGATCGGAATCGTTTTTCGATTTTTCTCGATCGGCGCCGTTTCCGCGGGACGTGTAATCGAGAAAAACGGCGTTTTTCGTCGGATTCGCGATTGCGAAACCAGAGGGCGAAACGACGATTAAGCAAATAAGTTGTGTGAAATTGATTGCAACCGGCTTTCGAAAGCCGATCTTTTTTCGGTGCTTTTTCGGCGGTTAGATCACGGGTCCGGCCAATTACGCGATTCTCCACCGTAATGTTTTTTTTCGGTCGGAAAAACGTCGCTTATCGAACATTAAGCGATTGTTAAATTAAGAGGTTATCGATTTCAACCGGTTTCCAAACTTGTGGCTTACGTAAAAGTCGTTTCATTGGAAACAAGATCTAATGGTCCGAATCGATGAACAGAAAAGTTTGGTGTAAAAGTATGATATTTTGTTACCTAAGGAGACACAATTGATGATTCAAAGTTTAATTAATGTTAATAGAACGTTGCGGGATCGGTAATGAATCATTAAATCAACTTAGCCATGCCCAGGCTGAAATACTCTTTTCAGCAATACTGAAGAAACATTCATTCAACCTTGAGAAACCCTTAGAATCTTAATATTACTTTAGAGTCTAAAAGACCTTTAGTGTCTTAATATTATTACACTAGTACTAATGATTATTTTATAAAAAGCATGCTACCGTTCCAATTGAATAACAATTTTTTAGCAAACTTTTTCACAATGAGAGGCAACATTGAAAAAAGAAAAGCGGTCGAAAAACCGACCGGGAAAAACAAGGACGAGAGATCGGTGGAAAATATCGGTAACACAATGCCGACGCGGAAGACAACGAAAGCGTCGCAATGGTTGCTGCAACGAACCAGAGCGCGTCCCGTCGTTGCGAATTGGTTATAATGCGTCTGCGGAGTAGAAAGCATAGCCGAGTGACAAGCGGCGCTTGGCAGTGCCAGGTCTGCGCTTCCGAAGCTGTTTCCCACTCGGTCCGGGCTGTCGATCAGCCGACCGATCACCACGGGAAAACGAAACCATTAACGACCATTGGCCGGAAAATGGTCGTCTCCCAACACCGATTCCCATTGGAGCTCAAAAAATTTAACGACGCCACGGCGATCGACATGCCGATCGGATAATTTGGGGGACGATCGGCATGCTTTTGCGGGCGCGTTCGGACGCAATTAAAGCCGGGCATCAAAACGTACCGCTTAATCGTATTTGAACGCGGGGGATGGGCCGTCGATTAAATTTCGAGCCGAGCGGCGAACCGGTCACCGGACGCGCGTAATGGCGATCGGCCACAAAGGGGAGTCCGTCGACCCGACTCGTGTTGCGCGGCGCGGGTGTGTTCGGCAACCGAGATTGCGGTTTCGGGGTAATGGGTTGTCGCGCCGCGCAGTAAACGATTTTTCGGCGCTAAACGGGCCCTTGTTCGGTCAAAGCACGCTGGAATTATTGGGACGAATGTGCAATTTTTTGCGCGCAGATTTGGCCCGGACTTGATCGAAGGTGCAATTTCATTTGGATGGGGTACGAGTAATTGGTCGATTAACAGGTGTATTTCGGAGCTCGCGATTGTTGATTTCATCGGGTTCGATGGCTTACATTCGCTTTTTTAGGTTGCACGCTTTAGTTCCTTTCTTTCCGATTCGTGTTGTTTTCTTTCATGGAGCTTGGATTGCTTTTGTTTGGGTTTTAGGTGTTGTTTTGATTCAATCGGTGTTTTTGATCGGTTTCGTTTCGTTTTTTTAGTTTGTACCTATTTGTTGTGGTTCCGCTTCGTCATGTCATGATTTCGTTCCTTCAATGTTTGTGATTGGTTTCGATTTGTATTTCGTTGTTGATTCGTGTATTTGTTTTTGTTCTATCAATGTTTCTGATTAATGAAAAACAATTTAAAACATTGTTTTTCGTTACTTACATCTGCATTTGTTTTGGTTCCACTTTATTGTGATACCTTCATTTCTTCAATGTTTTTGATCGGATTTGTTTTGCTTTTTCGTTGTTTATACCTCTATTTCTTTTCGTTCCATTGTGTTATAATCCCATTCATATCTCGTTCAAATCCCTTCTTGTGGTAATACTTCTACTTTATTTTCAATTCAATTTCAATTATTTACATGCCCCTCGTTCCATTTTATCCTTCGGTTGCTCTTACGCGAGCCTCACCACACACACTTATTCTTCTGTAGTGACCCTACTTAAGTTTATGTCGCACCTTCTTGTTGCTTTCATTCCTTTCGTAATTTCATTTTTGTTTCGACGCACCTTATGTTTACACCTTTTTCTGCCATCTTCCGCGCACAAATCAGCAGTAAACCATCGCAAAGGTGCAAAACGATTTTTAACAAATCGCCTCTTCCCTGGAAACAACTTTCCACCTCGTTTTCTCCCATCGCCGCCGACTCGAATATTATTTTAACGGTTGTTGAGCCTCGCTGGGCGGCAACCTAGCCTTTGGCCATCCGCGCAGAGCCTCTACATCGTCCCCACACCCACGTCGCAATTATTTTATTTGTTTAACAAAACCGAAACACAGGTCCCGCTGACTCGAGCAACATCAATTTCCACCTCGTCCAGATCCAAGATTAGAAAACTCGACGGCCGGTAATTGAATTTTCACTGGACTTTTGTTCGACCAGGCCGATCCAGTGATGAAAAATGATCAAGAGGTGGCGCTGTTCAACAACCCACATTTAGAATCGGGGCGTCTAACTTCAACCTTCGTTTGACCAAATTCATCCAGATCTTCTAGCCTTGCGATGAGTGAAACTAACCAGTAGACATGAAACACAGGAAAGCACAGCGCCCCTGGTGGTGTACTTTCACATTCGAACTGTGGCCGAAGATCAAGACCCATGTCTTCAATCGCTTCTTCTTCTTTTTCTTCTTTTTGGCCCGGGTGGTCAACCCAAAATGGCCATCCGCGGGTCAGGGGGGTAATTATTTATGTGTGGTTTAACGAATTGTGTGCGCCACGTGTAGCAGCGGATACGGCGGCGAACAAAATGGAGGGGAATTGGGAAGGATAAGAAAAAGCGGACATGTGAAGGAAAATGGGGAAGGTTCGCCGCACGTATGCCGCCACTAACCTCAGGTAGTCGTGAGGTATCCGCCGGGCGTTAGTGAAAACGGGCACACGGGAAGGTCCCCGGTCGGAAAGCACGTGACGCACAGTTGATGTTCTCGTGCCTGTGTCTTCAATCGCGACTTTGACACAAAATCGGATTGTGGTAAACTGGCAAAGGACAGGAACCGGGCGAAATTTTTTGGTTAGGTTCCGCGCATGCGCAAATGCCAGAAGGAGGACGCGCGCCCGCCTAATCCCGGCGCTGCGCTCGAAATAATGATATCGCTAAGTACCTAGTAAAAGTAGACACACGGGATGCCGAGATGCCCGGGGAAGAGGCAGTCGGCGGTTGCAAGTGCGCGGGCCGGGAGGCGGGGGGCAATCACCGCTACTATCATTGAGACGGGCGCTGCACTACTGCGGGCGCATGCGCAACTCGCCATGCCTCGTTGAGCCCACGCGAGCGCCGCCGAGCATTCGCGGCTCCTTTGCCATTAGAGACAATGATCCAATAATTATTATTGCGCCGCCTGGGTGTTGCCACTTGATCTTGGAATGGCAATTTTCCGAATTTACAACGAGTTGTTAACGTTGTGCGTATTAGTATCGGGGAGGCTGGTAGGGGTTGAATTAGTGAAATGGTCGGTTTCACGTTGGAGAACGGTGCGAATGAGAGGGAGTGACGAACTGAAGAATGAAATTGCGATGGTTGTGTAGACCCAAGGCCTTTTTCCAAGGTGTTGAAAGGGAGAAAGAGGGTTGAAGAGTGGGCGGTAAGGTGTAATTTTTTAAGCACTTGAAACCCGAGTTCGGAATGTGCGCGAGAGTTCGCAAGGTGGTTCGAATCATCGACGCGATAAACGGGAGGGAATTAAAAGCACAATCGAAATAAAAGTTGTCGGGCGAGCTAGGCCGAGCGAGAAATAATGAAATATATAGATGAAAATTGAAATTTATGGTACGATGTTTATCAAATGATTATCGCGAAATTGCGACGCTCAGGAAAAATCGTATAGTAACGATAATTTAACGCGCGTGATTAAACGCGGATGGAAGAATAATAATGATACATTGGATATGGTTAAATGGAAATACCGTATCGAAGTCGTTAACTAAACCCCTTACGTAATTCTGGCTGAATGCTGGGGATAAAAGTAAATCTTGACGAGGTTGAAAAAGTGGAATTTATTGGGAGTTCACTTCACTGGAATATCTTAGATAGTTTTTGAAACTTTATTGGAGATGAACAAAGTATACATTGATTGGTCACCAAAACATACTGAACTCATTTAAATGGATTTGTTTCCAAGATCTAACCAACATATCTAACCAATCCTAACCAATATACAATTAACAAACTATACATGGATATCCCTCTAAAAACACCAACTTTGTATGTTGATACCAGACATGAACATACCGATTAATTCTAGAGAAGAGTGTAGGTTTGATAGAAAAGGATCCACACTGAGAAATATTGTGGGAGTTGGAACAACTACAAACTGTAGTTAAAAGGAAGTAAAAGTTGTTTCAACTCCAATTTTTAGTTGTTTATAGTACGCACAACTACGATTCGTAGTTAAATAGTCCATTTAACGCAAAATGTAGTCATACAGATCCCAAATATAGATGGGTATCTTTCAATTTAGATGCTGCTTTCCTAGATGATATCCCGCACAAGCTGAATGGTAATCTTAACCATCTAAATAACAATTCTGGAAAGTATTGTTACCTTATCTAGGAATTTTACCTTCCTTCAGAGCAAATGGTAACCCCAACTATCTAGGTAGCAATTCCCATAATCCAGATGGCAGTCATTCCCACCTTTGCCTTCAAAGCCATGTATACAACGTAAAATTTCGACGTCAACCCATATCCTCTGAACCATAATTGCGCCGTGGCGGTTCGCGCTCTCGTTACCTTTTACGAGCGCAACTTTGCTCTGTCAAGGTGAATGCGCCAAGTTATTAGGCAGCGGCGTTATTTCCTGAGCAAGTGCTGCCCCTACGCGAGAGCGCTCGCGCCTTTAAGCGCTCATCTACACCTCGTTATCAGCCGGCCGCGTACATTACTTACTAGATAAATAATACTTGACCACTTTATGCGCCGCAGCTTGCTCGACGAGGTAGCTAATAATGTTCCGCAATTAAATCATTCGATCGTCTGTGCAATTTCGCCGGGAGAGCGGCCGCAGCATTTTTGTTAATTACGAATTATCGCGCTGTGCTTTACGATGTCGTCGATCAGGTGAGGGTGGACGGGGAGTCGAGGGGGCGGCTGAACGGATAAGGAAACGCGGCAACAAATGCCGGGTTGCGCGATGCGCTTCGTTTCCATAATCACAGCCAGATGATTGATCGTGGTAACGAGCAGCCGTAAGCCGATTTTTCCGGGTCGGCCCGAATAACGACACTAAATGTATAATTACGCGGCACGTGTTCCCCGAAGCAAAACAAAGTCGCCACACTCGTGCGCTACCAGGCGACAAATTATAGACGGGACATACGTACGATCGGGCGTTTGATAAAGCGCGGCGTCGAATCCGGTGATAGCAATCTGGTAGAGGTTCAGCAATCGGGACGGTTTATGCGCGTGACTGATGGCCAAGTCGTTTGGTTCGAGCAAAAATCGCGGATAATCAATGTCGTCGCGGTATCGAGATTGGATTCACTTCGGCGAGGCTTACTTGAATTACGTAGGCAGCTATCTAGTTGATCTAAATATAGATTTTGTAGGACAACTGGAATTTAGATGGGGAAAATGATTATGAGGCTTAATTACGGATAGGAACGATGATTTGGGAGAAGGAAGACGAAAATGTTGGTACGGGGGTTGGACATGTTGGTTAATTCTAGAGAGGGGTAAGCGTATAGTGGGAGGAGAACCCAAGTTGAATATCTCAACCGTTTCCCCATTAGATCATGGAGATAGATAGGTAACTTCTAATTTGGATAGTCGTTATCGCTTGTTACCTAGATGGTGTCGTACACCAGATGGATAGTAATCATAAACTACATACTAATTTTGAACTAGAAAAAAACAATTTGTAATCCTATACAGACTCTGGACTCTGGTACATATGATCTGAGATTCTTAGATAGCGACCAGAGCAGTCTATGACTTTGACGATCCTGGGACGTTATCTAGTTTAGGACATCCTAAACCAGATGATAATCCTAATCCTAAACTAGATAAACAGCACCTTTTGTAATCTTATCTACGAATTAGATCCTGGTACAAATGATTTGATATTCCTAGCTAGGGACCACGATCATCTAGGACTATGACCCTAGTTAATTTCTTCAACCATTTAGAATCATCTATGATCCATCTGTGATCAACTCAGATTTGATCTGAGTCTCTACACATGATCACAGGTTCCCTTCCTACCAATACACCCATTAGAGTCCTAGCCACTTCAGCTAGACTCATTTTTCGGCCACCATGCTGTTCTTTTTATCTTGTCATCGTTCTTCCGTGTAGTCCAGCGGTGCACATTGACGATAAACAAAGTGCACTTTATACACCGCACCGGCGAATATCAGTGATATTTTATTGACCGTCGTTATCCCGCGTTGTGCGGTAAATGCGCGGGGATTGGGGGGAGAGAGATACTGAACGGAGAAAGCGCCGAGATGCACGAGCCAGAAGCAGGTGGATGGGCGCGCGGAACGGAGCGAGTTCAACTACTTGATTGCTCGGGTGGTTTACCTTATTCCATTGTCGATTGTCTATAGCCGCGGTACGTGCGGCGTAAATGACCGGCAACCGGCGGCTAAACGTATCCGCAGCTCGAGTTACGACTGTTCCGCGACCTAGGCAGCTTCGATTTATGGGGATGAGGCTTTATGCGCCAGTTTGCTAATAGATTCCTGTATTCAGGCAGAGAGCGGTAATTTAATTTGAGGCTCGAGCAGGATTTTCTTCCGTGCAGGGTGGAAAGCTTGGGAGGAATGCCGTGTAGAATTAGCGAGAATTCATGTCAATTGTGCGATAGAATTTATCGTAGCGACAAGGTGCGCCGGGAAATAACATGAATTCATGCTAATTCTACATGCAATTTTTCTTGCAGTGGATGTATGATGGATGAAAAGTGATAAGAATATTTATTTAAGGATGACCAAGTCGTAGTCATAAGTTGGTTGACTGTTGGGAGAAGTAAAGGTAAAGGTGATTCGAGAAAAATATTAGGCGTTACTAAATACTGAGTTGATTGTGCTAAATGTTTAGTTTCTTTAACTAAATATCACGATGCGAATATCAAGATCAAAGTAATGTTTTATTTTGATCTTGATATTCGCATCGTGATATTCGGCTGGTATTCTTATAAATCGTGCAATTTGGTCCATATTTTTTTATGACAACTATTGATCATGATATTTTTTCAAAGGTATATAAATCGCCATATTTTCTTCGTATCATGATACCATGAAAATTTTCAATTTTTCTCCTGGCAATATCGGTCAAATTAACAAAAAAAAAGTGATACCTTGTCTCTTTCTTTTCTCACCATAAAAACTCCGTCAACTAAGTCGCCTAAGATCTCACGCTCGATTTTATCGAATCTTACTTCGAAAAAAAGGTTCCGCGGAAAAGCGGACGGTCATCAGCGACTTCCGCGAACATCCAGGGGCGCTTTCGTCGCGGCGTCGTGAAACCATCGAAGCATTGTTACCAACCTGCTGCGCACCCCGTGAGAATGCCGGGGGCGAAAAAAGTCGCGACGATGTCCGGCCGGCTCTGAATCGGTGGGAATCCGTGGTTCGGGGGCGTCATAAAGTGTCGCTGGGAACGCCGGAAAAAACGGCGAAACCGTTTGCCGAACCGCGGGTCGGCGTAGGCCGAATCGGTTTCTTTGGCGGAATCGCGATCCGAAGCGCGATCCCACTTTTACGACCGTGCTAAAACAAATTAGTCGTAGTCCAGGTTTCCGCTCGGTTTTTGTCCGGCCGTGTTTCTAAACGATCGTCGCCACTTCATTACTGATTTACCGTAAGCGACGACTAATTGCCATCGTGAGAATGCGCCGGATAAATCCGCTAGAACAATTTGGAAAATTTCCGAGGAAAAACATTTTGTTGAAATATCGATGGTGATGAATCTCGATAGCTGATCTATCCGATTTATAATCATTTGAGTCGTCGAAAGTGATCGTGATTCGATCGTGAGCTGATCTATGCAAAAATGAAATTGTTTACACCCTAATAACACGATAATTGAATCGACATTGATTCGATGTCGATATTTTAGTCAATATCAAATCGATTCAATAACGAGAAACTTTGCAATCAATATCAATTTGATGCCTAAATGTCAGTTGGATCGAAATCGAATGGACATCGATAATTCAATGTTGATTCTATACCGATCGATTCAATGTTAGAACGATCGATTAAGTTTGACTTGAACTGGTTTTGGCAATGAATCGTTCACATCAAATCAATCTGGAATCGAGCATGAATCGACATGATTCGATTTGATATTGAGCCGTCGACCTGGAATCGAGCTGCAATTAAACTCGAATCGATATAGAATGAAAATCGAATTATCGATGTCCATTCGATGTCGATCCGACTGACATTTAGGCATCGAATCGATATTGATGGCAAAGTTTCTCGTTATTGAATCGATGTTGATTCGACTAAAATGTAGAATCAATGTCGATTCAATTATCGTGCGTTATTAGGGCAATCAAGTTTTGATCATTTTGGTTGTAAACCGATCATGAATCGATCGAATCTAAATTCGATCGAACCGTCATTTAGTCTGTCTGATCATAAATGACGATCATTTCAAAAGTCTCATTTTCAAGTTATCACTCTAAACGTTCAAAAACCATGAAACAACACTAACTATTTCGGTCTGCTTTCTAAACTATGAAATACCTACAGTGCTCTCTTTGTTGTCATTTGAACGCAGCGGAACGTTAGGGTTGGTTGGAAGTTTAAAGTATTAATAGCAATTTTTATCCAAATTTGACCATTTTACGGATCGTTTATCGTCGATGGGCTATCGGTGATCACGATTTTTATATTTGCCCCACCGATTAGTATGCGCTGCGAGTCGGACGATCGTTAACGGACGAAATACGCGGCTTCGAGGAAGCTAATTACACGGCTTGCGCAAGAATTAGAAACTTGGAAATTCAATAACAGGAAACACCGGGATTAATTCATAACGGAAATTAGCGTCGAACGGGTTCACGATCCGTGACTTCCCGAACGAGAATTCGGGCATCTCTCGAGACCGAAGTTGCGCAACGGAGGAGGTTGCTCGGTGTCGTTCGACGCAAGGTGGTCTCGGGTAAAAAGTTGTCCGAGGAAGGTTATCGAAATCAGAAGATGCTTTTTCTTAGTTTAAGGTTATAGTGATGAAAAGTGTTGAGGTTACGGTATGAACACAAGAAATCAAATTAGGTTGAAAATATTTAAATATCATGGTTACAATATTTCATTAAAAAGTTCAATGTCAAAATAACATAACAAAATAACAAAATATGAACATCCAATTTTTTATTATCAAATTGTTATCAAAGTTATTTTTGGAATGATTACAATAAAATAACATGACAAAATGATAAAAAAACAACATTTCCCTAAATCCTTTCTAATCGGTAGCTAATTCTCGGCGACAACGAAACAACGATCGCATCGCGCAATTACTGCCCATAAAGCGCCGATCCCCGTTCATATGCCTCACGAATCCTTTTCACTAATCGACTTTGCGCGACGAATCTCGTCCCGCGGAAGCGCGGCGAATGGCTCTGCTCGATTGCTGGCGTTCACACCGGCTCTTCCTAATGCCGTGACAAATAACGAGATCCGCTGTTACCGGGGTCCCCGGTGCCGCGGATTAATTGGCCTTTACAGTTAAGGACGATGGCGTTTCGATCGCCCCGAGCCCGGCAAATTTATAACCTCCCGCGCCCGCTTCCCCCCATACTCGATAACATAGGGAAACATCCGACTGGCTGCCGGCGGTATATGGTTCTTTGCCAATAAGCAGTTTTATGGCTTTTCAGCGGTCGGAACAGACTCCCGGGATTATTGCGAAGAAAAAATCACGAAAATCGGTAAAAAATTCGCCAGGAAATTATTTTACGGGTTTTTCAACGATATTCTAGCGGAATATGACAATGGAAATATGATTTATATAATTTTTTTTCGCGATAAACTTTTCTGACATATGAAAATCCAATCACTCAGATCGACCCCGTAAAATCGGTTGAAATCGTTCGGTCGAATAACGATTTGCTCGCAGCGCAGACGGCGCGTCGAAAATGAGCTGGGAGAGGTGGATTTGCGCTTGACTGGTCGCGCCGCTCAATCAGCCGCCGCGGCTCGCGTGACACCGTGAGTCATTCATACGGCGGATTGTTTTCATTCAGACGCGAGTCGATCGCGCGAACCGATTTGTCGAAAAAGTCGCGACCGATCGCGTGATAAATCGCGCCCGTTAATCAACCGGTCGCATTACGTCGCGCAGCGCGCGATAATTGTTAATAATGGCGGTACCCCTCCCCCTTCCCCTTGCCTGCTTATCGTTGATTCACGATCGGCACAAATCGGTGCCGATTTCGGCGCGGCGAAACACTTTCCGTTTCTTCGGCGACCAGGACGAGGGGGACGGGGTACAAGACCGGCTGGGGGGCAACGTCCGCTCGCGCTGAGACATGCAGAACGGACTCGGTTTCTTCTCTTTGCCCGATAATCTGGCTCGCGTGCTAACGGCGGAAGACCGTTCGTAAGTCACGTTTTTACAACCGAGATATGTAGTTCAAGGGTTTCGGGTCATTTTTGTTTCAAAATATACCTCGCTAGGTGTTTAAAATACACCCAGCTGAAAAAGAAAATATCTGTGGCGTGTATGCAGTATATATATCCATACATGTGTGTCCTATGGGGCCCACAAGCACTTCTATTTATATTGAACATATTTGCAATATTTCCCAATGTCCTTCCAGCTTGACTAGGATTCTTTATAGATCCAAATGAGCATTTCCAACGACGCGTAATGTTTAAAAGATTAGTTCGCCTGGAATGTAAGAAGTTCAAGAAAAGTGCGCCATTATTTCGTGAAAAAATGTCATAAACAAATTTAACTCTCCTATGAAACAAATTGCATCAAGCAAGAAACATATTTGATGAGAAAACTCCTCTTTCCATCAGCAATATAGACATTAAACCTTCAGAATTGAAGACACTAAAACGATAAAATTATCATCACGCATTACTCTCCAAAGAAATTTGAGTCCGTTCGCGAAGCTTCAGTCGACCGCACCGCTCCTCCGTCCCATTACTCTGTGGTCGTTCGCATTACTCAAACGACCCAACATATTCAATTCATAAACCTATTCATACTTCTACTCATCTTTCCAACTCGCCTGCCAACCAATAAAAAACGTCATCTGCATCGTATTAACGCGAACCGTATGAAAGCCAGCTTCTCTGTCTTGGAAGCAACCGAAATATCTTCTTGATATATGACTTTCTGACAGTTTCAATAAACCACTAATTATTAATGTAAATCTGCCAAATAAATAATACTGAATTTAGCTAATTCAGTTACAATAGTTTGTTTACATTCTAAAAGTATGTAAACAAAAGTTTGTTTACATTCTAAAAGTATGTAAACAAAGGTTTGTTTATATTCTAAAAGTATGTAAACAAACGTTTATTGACATTCTGCAGGTATGTAAACAAAGGTTTACATACCTTTCGTCAAGCAGTCCGGTGGATATCACCGAACTTTTTTTTCGGTGTATATTGCTTCAACGAAATGTCTTTTTCTCGTGAGACTGCCCCATAGAAAGCATCCTCGCGATCGCACAATCGCGCTCTATTCAATTAGCTCACTTACGATTTATAATGCGGCGCGTTTTCCGGCGACCCGGCGGCGTCTCGAAATAACGGTTCACTTCGAAAAGCCGGCATTCAATGAACCGTCATTATTCGCCCCGCGGATTACGATAAACTGCCGCGCTCGGCCGTCGCCGTTTCCGCAATGAATCTTCCGCGCGTAATGCTGAAATACGGCGCGTCACATTACGGTCACCTTTGCACGCTCGAATCGCGTAATAATTTTCCTCCAATCAGCGCGATTTCGACAGTCCGCGCGCCGACTTCGGCGGCGGCGTTGCGCTTAATCGCGTTAGCGGCTAATGGCGGCAAAAAGGTGCGCGCGAGTTACGGCGCGGCCGGCTACGCGGATCCAATGGATAAGGCGGCGCGGGTAATGACGACTCGTCGGCGAGATGCGCTGCATAATGACGCCGGACCTGTAATTTCATTATTAACCTGTAACCGGGCGCGTGGGGTTAGCATCGTACAACAACTCGTGCCGTTTTTTCGTCGCGGCAAGAAGTTACACTTTTCCCATTAGCGGCTCGCGCTGGGATTAGCTTTTCGAGAACGGTGACGGTAATCGGCCGACCGTGGGGTAATCTGTAAATTATCCGGCGAAAAGACGGACGTAAGATCATTGGGACTTTAGCCGAATAAGAATGTCAGGAGTGTGGATGGAGTGGCTCAAAATCAGGCTCTAAAGCTTTAATATGGTTTAGTTTGAATGTAAACAAACGTGTTTACATTATTTTCGAAAGTAAATAAACCTTTGTTGACATTCTGCGAGTATGTAAACTTTACATACTCGCAGAATGTCAATAAACGTTTGTTTACATACTTTTAGAATGTAAACAAAACTTTGTTTACATACTTTTAGAATGTAAACAAACCTCTGTTTACATACTTTTAGAATGTAAACAACCTATTGTTTACATACTTTTAGAATGTAAACAAACCTTTGTTTACATACCGTTAATATGTTTAAGTAAACAAATATTGGACCATATTCTCAGGTGTAATGTCAATTTAGAATGGGACTTTGGATTCGTATAAATAGTCTAAACATACTTCTTTCGGAAACTCTTAACTCTGTCATCCCAACTACTTAATCCAACAAATCCAGTGGCTTAACTTGTGATTTTTCGGGGGATAATGCCGAGTGATAACGATAATGACGTCGGCCGGCGTAAATCCCCACTTATCTTCTGTGTTCCGGGCGTAGATAACGGCGGCGTAAGTGGCTCCGTAAATATCGTCCGCATCTGCGCGCGCTTCATCGCGCGCGCGTTCCCGTTCGCGGATCCAGTCGGTGAAGGTTGCGCGATTTGCGATACGCGTTTCCGCGCGACCGATAGCATCGCCGGGATGTTATCGCCGGAGTCGCCGGCGATTTTTCGTATGTGGCGCCGCTTGCGCGCTCTATGCCCTCCTTATTATAATAAATACGTTCGGACGACTTAGCGCGGCTCATACGTTGCCGCGCAGATGCGTAGCTTCTAGGATTATATTGGGTGGACGGCTACGCGGCTTCCTGGATGATCGCTGGTTTATTCGAATCCCTTTATCGAAGCGAGATTGGAGCAATTCGATCGAGACCGGCGACGGCTGATATTGTCCGGGGTAAGCGTGAAGGATTGTCGAGGATGGTTCAGAGAGTCTCCATTAGAGCTAGAAATGATGTTATAAGTGAGGTACTTTCGAGCATTCGAATATTCGAAGTTCAATAGAATGGTATCGAAGACTTCGACGTATTAGCAGTTTAAAAAAACAATCATCACCCATAAACCCAGCCTCAAGGATTTTTCAAGGACTACTGATGGAACTTGCAAAAAACCACGATTTCTTTAATATGATTTAGTTTGAATGTAAACAAACGTGTTTACATTATTTTCGAAAGTAAATAAACCTTTGTTTACATACCTGCAGAATGTCAACAAACGTTTGTTTACATACTTTTAGAATGTAAACAAACGTTTGTTTACATACTTTTAGAATTAAACAAACGTTTGTTTACATACTTTTAGAATGTAAACAAACCTTTGTTTACATACTTTTAGAATGTAAACAAACCTTTGTTTACATACCTTTAGAATGTAAACAACTGATGGAACTTGCAAAAAACCACTATTTCTAGGAATCCTTCCGACTTCCCCGCGAATATTCATCTCCTTGAAGTGGACTGAATCGAGAACTTTTATCCGCGCGCTTGTAAATACGTTTTCCGCGTTGGAACGATCCTGCCAAGCGGAGACCTTGCCAGGTGAAGCCAGGCGAACTCGGAAACGGCTCGGGCATCGCTTAACGAAATCTCGCCGCGAACACGCAGCTTAATCATCGGCAAACACGATCTCCGCAGGAAGAGCCGCGTCGCGCCTCGCGACATTTTTCCGCGCGGACATGATCCTCCGCGATGTGGGTAACGGTCGCCATATTCATGAACTGTTTCGCCGGCGCGCTCATAAGGAACACGGCTCACGCGCGGGCCTCTGCGTGCGGCCGGCATGTAAATAAGCCGCGCTCGCGCTGTTATTAGTGGCATGTATCGCGAGGGTCCGTTGAAATACGGGCCTGCGACGGCAAAAACCCGGCGCGCGGCTAACGAGTCGCTTGGCCCGAGCCCGCAACAGGTGTGCGAGCGCGATCGAGGCCCTGCGCGCGACCTCGATCGCTCATTATGCCGTGCGAATTCGATCGCGGGACCGCGTGATTAAACTTACCAGAATAATTTCATCTATTCTGATCGAGTCAGATCATTTCAAAAGCTCTAATTAAATCGCGATTGAAGTTCGGATCCAGGCATATATGATCTATACATGATCTATCCATCAAAGATCAATTCATATATGATATATATATATCATCATTCCATATGTGGTCGATCTATACATGATCTGTCCGTGTATGGTCAATCCATTTAATATAGATCCATGTATTATTTATATGGTTATATGTGATCCATAATGATCTATCCATGCATGATCAATTAATATACGACTGATCATGTATGGATCACCCATGATCTGTTTATATGTGGTCGATTCATACATGCTCGATCCATATATGATCTGTTCTTAAACGATCTATACAATTTATCTATACTATATAACTGAAAAAAGGTGTTTTTTTCACTAAAAAACACCACTAAAACATGATTAGCGTATAATGGTAATTCACTAATTTCTGATCTATCAGATTACACTTATATTACATATACTTCATGTATGAATCAGCTATGATTTGATGTAATCCGATCAATTAAATTCGAGTTAACTAATCTGTTTGATCAGATTGACTAATAATTTTGCACTGGTTCTGAATTATCAATTTTTTCGAGTTTTTATTTATTTATTTCTTTTTTGTTACCGATCACAGTCGATAATTGTACGTTCTCGCGTTACTTTTTATTAACGCGCAAGTGGAAAAAAGAGGGGCGGAAAAAGTGACGCGCCGCGGTGTAAGTGGCGTTTTATGTAGCCGGTGTTTTAAATATTACAATTACACGCTTCGGCCATCAGCGTTGAAAGTTAATTAAACCGTGGTCGTCTTGTTGCCGTCGCGGCGACGAGGAGCCAACTTGGGCGTCGGATCGGCGAGTCTATCGAGCTCCGTTCGATCGGAATGACGCTTTTCGACAGTTTAATGTCGCTGCATGCCGCACCGCGGTGAGAGGAAAAAGGGACGGGAGCGGCACGAATACGAGTAACTTTACGCGCGGTTTGCTAAAGAGTCATAAATAGTCCTTTGTTTGTCAATATTGGTTTGTTTACAGAAAACATCATGCGTATGAATCATTACTAATATAATCTTTGTCAGTAAAAACTGATTCATTTTATTTGTTGGTAAATAAACCTTTGTTGTGTCTCTGTTTATTTTTCCGTAGAAAAATTTGTTTACATACTATTATAGAAGAAACAAAAGTCGATGTAAACACGATGTTTGTTTACATCGACTGCAAAAACCGTGGTATACATACTGTTTAAATGTAAACAAAACTTTGTTTATGTACTGTTTAAATGTAAACAAAACTTTGTTTATGTACTGTTTAAATGTAAACAAAACTTTGTTTATGTACTGCTTAGATGTAAACAAAACTTTGTTTATGTAATGTTTAAATGTAAACAAATCTTGTTGGAAGTAAACAAAAAGTTTACTCACATTTTTAAAAATAAAAAAATGTTAGTTTACTGTTTCAATAGTGTTGAATGTGATCAAATAACTGTTTACTTGATTACAAGAGAGAAAAACTTTGTTTGCTTAAGTTTTTTAATCGGAACACTTATCATTTTTCAGTCTAATCGATCGTAAATTCTAAATACAAAGTCATAACAGAAAAATATCAATTCATTTCGGTTTCTCTCGGCGCCACGTGCGCAATCGCCATGATATCGACGATTGGGCAACGCCAGTCGTTGACGTAAACCGTTTGAACCCGGCGCGACTTCAAATTACATTAATCAAACGGCGCAAAAATGGCCGCGCCGAGCGTGCCCATTTTTCGCAATCGGCGCGTACGATCGCGGGTTTTCGCGCGCGCGTCGTAATTTACCAACTGTCCGAGGGTTTTGACGCGATCGGCGCGCGGGTTTTATGCGTCGGGCGCAAGCGTAACGGCGTTGCTGAAACCTAGCTGAGCGCTTATCGGCGAATCGGTGTGCCCACTTGCAGGCAAATTGTTCGAATAAATTATGACGTGTCCGGCGGAAAAACTAACGTTGCGCGTTGCGCGATCGCCGCCGCGGCTATACTTATTACAATCGGCGAGATCTCGACACGTGGTTTCGCACTTTTCCGCAGCCCCGCGCGCAAACTGGCAAATTGGACGGCCGCGCCGGTTTGTCTTGTCGCGTTGATTTGTGCCGATAATGACGCGGTCGCGTTCCAATGGCTCAGAGTGATCTTTCAATCAGAGAGCACTCGACGAAAGAATGAAAATACACCGATTTTTTCTGGTCTAAGTGACAATTTTAATTCTTGATGTAAGATAATAATTTTTGCCATTTTTTTCGATTTCTGCAATGATCGACTTTTTAAATGAATCGCTGGATTCTAAAAGCCGATCTACGCCATATGGAGTCCATTGCGCAAATAGGGTTATAGAATCCGGTGTTTCAATTATCGCATTTTTGTTGCAGATTTTTGTCGATTTTAGTAAATTCGTGTGACGATCGATATGGAGATTCCGACTTCATGAATTTTTTCTTACATATTTGCCGATTTTAGCTGAATACGAATGGTTTTTTGGATATTCCCCTATTTGGACCGATCTCCATATCGATCGGATCGAGAACGTTGCCACGCGAACAGTCATTACCGATTTTTGTCGCTTGCGACTAATTTTCATTACGATCGTCATTCAAGCAGCGCAAATACCCTTCCTTACCGATTTTATTTCAATTCCCGCCAATCACAAGTAATTTTACACCCTCGATCGCAACTCTACTATCCTTATCACAGATTTTCACCAGTCTTGACCGATTGCCATCGCGATCGCAAAAACAAACGTTAATTCTCCGATCTTCACCGATGGTCGCCGATCGTCATCGCGATCGCGAGCACGCGAATTTTCATTTACCGATTTTCTCCGATCGCTATCATCCTGCCGATCGCTAGCGCCCTTATCATCCTGGTTAAATTAGATCGATCAATTGTATCAACGTCATAACATTAAACCTGCAAAAAAGCTGCGGTAATAAGTAAAATCGGCCTCGACTTGACGAAATCGCCGCATCCCGATCGCGACCGAATGCTCGCTAGATAAGGCGCGCCGCTCGCCGGCGGTTTTAGGGCCTAAGGACAGTTGTTCCTAGAAGTTGGCCGCTCGTAATCGCTCGCCTGGCGGCCGATGTTCCGTTGCAAACTGCGAATCACAGTCAGCAGCAGTAACTGCCCGCGAGCCCGCAATTTCCGTAAATATACGCTGAAAAGCTATACCGTTGGGTCCCCCTGCGCCCCGCCGCACCCCCGCCCACGTTGAAGCGTCGCAAAAACGCCCGAGAAAAAAGTCGGACAAAGCGACGACCGATTCGATGGTTCTGTCGCGAGACGTGACTTTTCCGCACGTGTTTTCCGAGGAATCGCGTGTGCGCGATGTGCGAATCATATTTCCGAGGCGACGTTGCGTGAGCCGACGGGATTTACAGCGTCGCTGTCCGGACAGATGAATTGCGCGTTCCCGGGGATGAACTTGCATGTTAGGAAGTGTTTACAGTTTATTGACGCCTTCGTAAAATTAATTACGCGCAATGCAAATTGGACGGGTGCTTGGTTGCGGAAAACGAGACTGTATTTAGCTAGTTCTTGATATTTTGTCACGCGGGAATTAGGTAGAATAGAAATGGGAAGAATTAGCTTAGTCTTGTGATAAATCTGAAAATTATTTTCCTAATTTTGTTTAACGTTAAAATTGCGAGCTTTAAAATTATATATTCCTAGAAATTTTCTGTTTGTGACAGCAAGATTTTCCTTTTGTCAGAGCATGAAATTCATTCTGTGACAATGATCACGGCAGAATGCCTTCCCTTCTCTGATAGCATCCCAAGTAAAATTTGACGAGTTGTGTCCAGTTTTCTCTAGTTTTGTCGAGGCATTGACTAATTAAACTTGTCGAGTGCAATTGTCCAGTTTCCATCTAGGTACTTCCCTTAAGACACTGGATAGTTCTATCAAGGAACTAGATAGTTGGAACATGTCAAGCTCGAACTAACTAGTTTCTAGTTAGGAACTCAATAGTTAAACTTGAATTGGATAGTGCCTCTTCAGTTACTGCGTTACATTACTGTGTAACTAGCTGGTTAACATTTAAACCAGACTCAGCCTTTATAGAAACTGGGAATAATTTTTGCCGATATTTTTTGAAGATATTTTGTTAATGAAAAAATCTTAAATGTGACATTTATTTACTTTCAGCGTTTAAACCTTTTTATGGTCCTTAATTAAACCATATTTATTTTATTTATAACAGAAAGGATTTTCCTTCTCTCACAGAAGGGTTATTGTTGTGACAATAGGAAATTTCTAACAGTGTACGTTTACATTAAATTGTTTAATAATTTTATTACATAGTTTGCTGAATTTGTAAGTAATTTTGCTAAAATGTTTACTAAACTTACTGATTAATTTTATATTTTATTAAATGTGTACGTTATTTGCTAAATTATTTGCTAAATCTTAGTGTTTTGCTACATTTATTAGCGAATCTTTAACGCATTGATTTTCTCCAGATTTTACTAAACTAATGGCTACCCTTACAGTTTTTGCTAACATTTGTTATCATACCCTTAGCACATTAATTTATTAAAGATTTTGCTAAAGTTGCAAATGTATTTAGATTTGCTGAACTTGTAAAAGCGTATGTTAATTTTTGCTATATTTGCAAATGGATTCATTAGTTCCCCTAACCTTGCAAGTGTACTTGCTAATTTTGCTGAAAATAGGAAAATTCAGAATAAAAATAACGATCTTTTTAACTGGGATTTGAACTCGAACGCGTTTGTTTCGCGCAAGTCGCGATCGCCTTGTTTGCATCGCGTGCACTCGAGAAAAAAAGAACCGCGAAAGTACACGGGCGACGCGTGAAAGGCGCGGACCGTGATGAAATGAAAAATCGCATCTGGTCCAATATCGCTTGCGCTAGTTTGAGGCCGCCACGAACGCAACGAGCGTCGATTAATGGCCGCGCGGCTTGTAACCTTTAAGCCGGCGTGGCGCGTTGGCGTGGCCGGAACCAGTTTGACCGGAAAAATGAAAATTGGAAACAAGGCGCGAAATAAATAACGCCGACCAGTAATTTTTCGCTGCGCTCATTGTGCCGATAAATCGACTCGGCCCGATAAAATTTCCCGTCTACACCCCGCGGAAAATTGATTGGAAATCCCACTTTATTGACGTGATTCCATACGTATCGAATGGTTGTTTTGAGAGATGTTAAAGGATCACTTATCATCTAGCAATAGTTTTTTTGTTTGCACGCGTGGCATTGCTTGGTTTAATTTTTTAAATTAAACCAAGTTTTTAAAAAAATTTAATTTTTAAAATTAAATTAAAATTTTTTAAATTTATTCCTAGCTAACTTTACAAATTCTGCCATATAACTTTTTGCAACTAAATTTACTTAGACTTTGCAATATTTCACTTTGCAATATTAACTCATATCTTAAATCGCAAACTTGAATCCTAATACTATAATTTTACCACATCTTCTTTACAAAGATTCTCTATATAATATAATTATACCAGCAAACTTCTCATTTACCTTACGAAATAAAATATTACTATCTTCCTAATACATTTTTACACATCTTATAAGTTACTCTAAAATCATAATTTCTAGCAAATTTGAATCCTTTCTAACGCCGTAATTTTGCTATTATCATTGCATCCGTTAACAGATTTTTTCCTTCCTGGCGATCCTCCTCGCGATAACGGAAACGCGACATCTCCATTTCTCGACGATTTTTCAAAATCGAAAAATCGTCGGCCGGAAGCAACAGCGACAATTTATCTAACAAGCGGCCGCGCGATTATCTCCGCTTTCTGCTAAACGATCTCGGCGATCGGCGAGCGTGCCGGAGTGGCACCTGCTGATTTCGAATGCAACTCGTGCCGATGCAACTCGGCTCGCATTCCCGGCGGACAAGGACAAGGGACGCAGGCCGGGATCGCCGTCTGGCAGCTCATTAGTCGAAATCGAGCGGTAGGTAGCAATGTTCTGCATCGGTGGGATCGGCGCGGCTACCGGGCGAAAAGCCGAGACGCCGAGAGCGGCGCGAAATTTTTGCGACGTGTCCGGACGTAATTGATAGGAGCGGGACGCCGGTGACCTACCTACGCGCGAGCCCGGAGTTCGCAACCTGCCGCATTTTTTCGTGGGCGTAATGCCATTCAGCGGGCGACGCGAGCCAGTTCAATTATATCAACACGCGGCGATTAACGTATCAATTACGAGTGCGTTTACAACATAATTAAGGGAACCTGCAATCCGAATGGCCAAAATCGATATTATTCCATCGATGTAGACATTCTATTATTTTGTGTAGAAAGCTGGTCGATTAATGAATGACAGGTGTGTAAAAAGTTGTAGTAATAATTGTAATAAACATATTTACTTATTAATAATTATTTAAGAAGGGCCTTTTCAAAATACTGCCTTTTTTAAAGGGCACATTTTATTTTGGGTTTCAGCATTTTTTTTAAGTTCGTATTTTGGTAATTAATAAATATTGTAATTAAGTATATTGTTCCAAATTGATGGATTACTTTTTGAAAACAATTTTTCTTTTAATTTTTTAGATTAAATATATTAATTGTACGGATTTCAACAAAAAGCTTATTGATTGGCTAATGATTCAACTAGCCAATCATTAATTGTATCAAATATATTAATTGATACCAAAAATAGGTTGTCAAGCAATTGTTTGCATTAAGAGCGAACATTAAATTTAATTATTAAATGTAAAATATTATTTCATGTTTGAATCATTCCTTATATGTTTCACATCCTGAATTCTTTTACATCCTGTATTCTTAAGCTATTAAATACTCATCGAGATCCTTACTAACTAATGTTTCGTATGTTAGATATAATGTATAAACTTTTATTATTTATATTTATTAATTTTTAACCGAGTGTAGTGTATTTAATGCTACACTGTAAATGTCGTGAGTATAATATCACCACTACGTTGTGGCAATAAATTAAGTTACGTTGAAAAGTACATTACGAGTACAACGTTTAATATGCAACTGAAACCACAAGATTATAATTTTCATGAAAATTAAATGAGAATTGTAAAGAATGCTGGGAATGTCTGTAGTTAGATTGACAAAAGGTTGCAAAACTGGTGAGAATCTATTCATAATAAGTGAACCATACATTTTTTCCAATAATTTCTCGACGAAGTTTAAAATCTTCTACAATTGATAAATGTGATTTAGATACACATTTTCTAAAAATTATAAACAGTTTAAGACAGTAAAAAATGACAGAAAAGTTGTATATTATTTTGCCTAAATAAATATAAAATAAACAAAAGATTCAGGAACTAACTAAGTTTGGGTAATTTAATAAATTGGACAATTTGATTAATTTAACAAATCAAACGAACTTTCAAAGCTAACTAAATTATTTAATCTTGACTTATATTTCCTAGATACTAATTAATATAACACAATTCTTTAGTTACTAAACTAAGAAAACTAACATAGTCATAATAAGTGTAGGTATAAATTTTCTTCACCTAGTTTCGTTCATTACCCTAGTAAAAAAGAAAATCTAGCAAGGAAGTATGGCGTAGTATGGCAATAGTATGGCAACAAGCTGGATCACCATCGCGAGCCAGTCTGTTGCCATTCCGTTGTCATACTGTTGCCATCCCGTTGCCATACTATTACCATACTATTGCCATTCTATTGCCATACTATTGCTTGACTCGCAGTCTGGAAACGAAATGGCAACAGGATGGCAATAGGATGACAACAGTGTGGCACGCAATCTTATGCCAGACTTGTACTTTTCTACGTGACTTGTACTTTTCTAAACAGCAAAACTATTCCTTCTAACCCAGTTTTACTCATTACTAACCTAACTAAAATATCTAACCAACTTGTTTAGCCTAGTTTCGCGCGTTACTAACACAATCAGGATAATTGACCAACCTTCCTAATCTAGTTTCGCCCGGTACTATCCGAAACTAAAATAACTAACAAACCTAACCTAACCTAACCTAACCTAACCAAATTAGGCTGCACATGATCCTAACAATCAAAATCGATATAAACGACGAAAAACCCGCCACTCTTCATTTCGCTGCGCGGAATCCACGTCAACGGTCTATAGGCCTGACCAGTACGTCTCGCAGCGCCAAGAAAATCGACCTGTCGTGGCAGATTTTGTAAGTTACAAGTGGAA
>JABFPB010000960.1:0-29591 GCA_022817645.1 Ceratoteleas bidentatus | reverse complement strand
AATTAATTTGTTTAATTAAATACTCATTAACATTAAACATTAATCCATTTTTATAAGAACCAACTAACAAAATGTTAATAAATATATCATTTAAGGTTTTACCACTTCAAATGGTAAAATTTTACCACTTAAATGGTGATTTCTTACCACTTAGTTTTCTCACTGCAGTGTTTATGCTATTAATTAGATAAAACTATTTCCGTACTTTTTTAAGTTAGATTATTAATCAGCTGATTGGATGATGAAATTTTCCTTGAAAGATGCAGCTACAAGTTCCAAAAAACGACAAAATTCCGTAAAACTAGTGTTCAAAGATTTAGATTCTGCAAAATTACATAGATGGTCATTGATGCTGGTCGGATTGTGGCCGTACCAACCTCTAATATTTTACACAATTTTTCGAATATTTAAGTTTATCGGCAGCATGTTTATGGGACGATGTCAGGTCAATATTTTCAACGCATTTATGTTCCTTATCAGTGAACACTATTTCTTTAATATTATCACGGAGAGAAAAAAGTAATCAGGGCAAATAAAATTAATCAGGACAGTTAAAATTACCAAAGTTTTGGGTACATATATGGACAACCCAAATATTTGGTAAAATTTATCAATTTATCAATAATGAAATACCTGTCAGATTTACTTCTTTTTTCGGTAAATATAGCCAATTAAAATAAAACATGAACGTCAAAACTGCATTAAACTATATAGGTTAACAACTAAAGTTCTCAGCAGACAGAAGGCAGCTCTCACACGCAATTTTTATTTATAAAGTCAACTTAATAACACCGCACATTTCTTATTCCATGAAAGTCTAGATGAATATAATGTATGTTTTTGTTCCAACAACATTCCCTGGTAGAAATAAAGTCTGGAATAATTATTTATTTTTGACAAACTTTTCAGCAAAGTGTCAGCGTTAGTTCAAAATGTTGCGCTGAAAAAGTCTAATATGTCAAAATCACAATTTGATATGACGTTTTACTTTTCGCGGGGAATTAGTCACAAAAACCGATACATTCAAAATTATTGATTTAAAAAATGGTAGATTTTACCAAATAATGTATTATTTTAACCAAAACATACTGACATTTGCTAATTTTGTTTCGGTTGTTCCAAACAGTTCAAAACATTTCGCTTAGCCCAAAAAGCGATCATTTTAACGAAATTGAAATTATCTATGTATTTAGATAATTTTAGATTTCTTTTTTCTCTCAGTGTACACAAGTAAATCATGAATACGAAAAAATATAATTTTAATCAAAATATAATTTTAATAAAAATATAATACTTTTACGGCCATGAATAAAGTTAAATATTATTTTAAACATATTTTATGAAAATTAAGGTGATGTCGAATGTTCGTTGTAACGGATTTAGTGTATTTAATAACAAAAAAAAAGAACAAATAATAATGTTATGGCACGCGGGCCCGGAAATAGTATTTTGGGTATCAAGGACGGTAAGTAACACATTGTACGAGTGGGAATTTAGCAGCACGAGGATGAGGCGAGGGCTTGTCCGAGCCGCAGGCGAGGACAGCCCGAGTCGGAAGCCGAGGGCTGCTAAATTTCCACTCGTGGATGTTTTACCGCCGCCCATGATGCTCACGATATTTTGTGTCGCAAGTGTGAGGTTAAGTGGCGTTTTTCGTGAGCTTCGTTGGTGGTAACTTACGCGACCTCTAAATATCAACCGATTTCGCTCAAATTTGGGCTACCTTCCAGATTTTTAATGGGCTACAACCCACCAACAAAGCAGCGCGAAATTCGAAAAAAAAATTTTTTTTGGCACAGTCTAACCCGCACATGCCTAGAATTCAAATTTTATTGTCGCAAAAAATGCAAATATAATAAAAAAGGTAAGCAATTATAAATCTGCATATTTATGTTCTATCGTTTGGTGTCTCATGATCATACTATTTATGGGTTTGTGGTGCAACAAAGTTATTAAATGAATCCTTTGACTTCCTTTGTCGTTAAATTTGTATGCATAGGGGAATTTATAAAAACGTACGAGAAAAAAACGGGAATTATACTGGAAATTTCTTTTGAATTTTAAGAGGACCCTGAAAACCCAAAATTAAGTACATCTTAAAATTAAGCGAATCGCTTGTTCTTTGGGGATGTTATATCGTTGGATAGTACGATTTAAATGACTTGTAGTGGCATACCAGGGGGACCCCCTTTCGAGATAGCGGACTTAACATTTTATGTAATAAACCGTTTTCAATAATCTAACGTTATTTTGTGGGAAATATTATTTTCTATTAAAGGAAATACTTTCAATTCAAGATATTGAAAACTGTGAGACAAGATAGTTTTTTTGTGAAAATTCATTTTTAGGGCCGACTGCAAAAGGATAATAATTGATTTTCAAGCACAGTCGTACTTCAGTCGACTACAATTTTAAGTGTTTTTACGATGCCACAAAGCTTATTTGAACGATTTTACGAACATAGACTTGAGTTTGTAAATTGCACACATGAAAACCAGTGTTGCTCTCAATAATAATTGCAATTCATATTATTAACAATAATGTTGAACTTTACACTCTTAAAAAACTCCTACTAGCACAACAAGAATTTTCTTCTGCGAGATAAGGAAATTCAGTTCATTCACAACTGAATGAACTGAATTTCCTTTCATACTGAACATGACTTTCATACTGTGGCAAACTGGTGTTCATTCTGTGACAGCAAGATATCTTGCTGTCACAGAAAATGACATTCATGTTCTGATAATAGGAATCCTTGCGAACGGAAAATCTTCTGTGACAAACAGAAGATTTCTAAGAGTGTATCAACTAATATTTCTCAAAGATAATTATTTATAGAAAGACTGCAATTTACAAAATCAAGTTTACGTTTGAAAAATCGTTCAAACAAGCTTTATGGCATCGTAAAATCACCTAAAAACCGATCAAATTATAGTCGAATGAGGTACGACTGTGCTTGAACATCATTTTTTATGCTTTTGTAGTCGGCGATAAAAATGAATTTTCACAAAAAAACTATCTTCTCCTATAGTTTCCAATATTTTGACTTGAAATTTTGTCCACTGGTAAAAAAAATTTCCCACAAAATAACGTTAGATTATAGAAAAGGGTTGATTACATAAAAAGTTAAGTCCACTATCTCGAAAGGTGGCCCCCCTGGTACGTCACTATAGGTAATTTAAAACGTATTATCCAACGATATAACATTCCCAAAGAACATGCGATTCGCTTAATTTTAATAGGTACTTGATTTTGGGTGTTCAGGGTCCCCTTAAACAGCCTGTAATAGCGTTCATTTTATTTTAGCTAAATTTTACGACATTTAAAATTTCAAATTTTTTTAGAAATAAGGCGCCCTCCGAACATTTCAATTTAGTAAAATTTTAGGACCCCCCTCCCCCAGCAAATGTGTAATTTCAGTAGAAATATGGCATATTTTTAAATTTTAGAAATTTGGCGCCTTCTAAAAATTAAAATTCTGTAGAAATTTAGCGCCCCCAAATTTCTATTTTTTGGGTTTTTTTAATTTTCGGAGTTGCATCCTTTCAAAATTTCTCCTCTCCTTGATGGGATCCTCTGGACGAAATTCGCAGTCTCCTCCGCAGATATTTTCTGACGGGAGACGTTTTGGCCCCGAAACGGCTTGAAGATGGGACTGGACAGGCGCGGTCTAGGATGCTGCTCTGATTCTCTGTTTAGCGAAGACCGCACAGGCAGTACTAGCGAGCGGGAGTCCGAGAGCGTTCGCTCGCGGCCCCGATAGCTCGCATGGCCCTGGGCATTGGTCAGCGGATATGACTCGGCGAATGTTGCGCTCGTCGAAGATGATGGTCCATCGATGGAGCTCTCTCCTGTCGCCCCACCTCCAGCCCGCAGGTTACAAGCTGTTGGACCTTAATATTCAAATCAACAATAATGCAAACAAAAATAAAATAACACACGCACCCTCATACACATACAAATACTCTCACTCCTTCGTCTCGCTGGCCTCAGACCAGGAACTGGGGAGTACTCACCAGAGAACCATCGACGCCGAGCTCTTTGCCACTGAAAATAAAACAAACAAATTTCGCGTTCCCTAAACTCGCGCTCAGGATACGCGGCCCATTTGTCCCAAAAAATCTGGCTCGCGTGACGCTTCCGACGGTACCCCGAAAATGCACCGTCAGAACTCGTTAAACATAATGTTTCCAAAAACCTTCCACTTGGAAGTTATTGTAAAATAATAACAATAACTAAACAACTCCCCGTGCTCAAAATCCGCGCACAACACCCACTGAATTCGTCCGTTCACGAATGACGCCACTCGTCCGTTTTCAACCATTACTAAGATTATTTGTTATTACGCCGCAGACGACGATTATTATTATTCTCATTTGACTCCGAATCTAAGTTTTCAATGCAACGTAAATTAGCCGCGGTACGAGAGCGCATTTATCCATATTTCGTGACACGTCCCATTATACAATCGACGCTCGAGATTCTTACATCCTTTGTGTTTGCAGTCATAATTTTGTTCGTAAAACGTCAACTTGCGAAACTTTGTGATGTGACTTTAGTTGTGATTTTTCAATTATTCCTTTCGTATAGGCTGACCATGGTCTAATTACGTCGTCTTCTCGTGGACAAATGGACCGAACTCGAACCACTAACAGCCGGCGTGAAACAAATTAATCTGGATATAGTATGGTAAGCGTCTGGTTTTCTAGTATGATAGTTATCTGGATACATTCTGGTAATAGTATGGAACTAATCTGGATGCAATCTGGGAATAACGATCTGGATGTTATCCGGCAACAATATGGGAATAATCTGGATACAGTCTGGAAAGCTATGGCCAGCGTAGTAAGGTAGGAGTCTGGGTCAAGACAGGAGCCAGATTGGTGCCAGATTCCAATAAATAAACTACGGGTCTGGATGGAGTCTGGATAGAGTTTGGATGCAGTATGGGTGCAGCCTGGACAGAGTCTGGATGCACTCTGAATACAGTCTGGACGTAATCTGGGCGGAGTAATCTGAATGGAAGCTGGACGGAGTCTGGACGACGTCTGGGTAGCCTATCATTACCGTTGCCGACAGGCGGCGCCACCATACATCCCTTTCTCGCAACGGTGCTTGGCGTGCGTGGGAATACGATCGTACCTTCATACCAGACTTCATCCAGACACTCTCCTAACTTCATCATGACTTCGTCCAGACTGCGTCCAGACACCTTCCAGACTCCTTCCAGACTCCATCCAGACTCCATCGAGACTCCATCGAGACTCCGTCCAGACTCCGTCCAGACTGTATCCAGACTGCAGCCACACTTCGTCCAAACTCTATCCATATTCCACCCAGACCCGTAGTTTATTTATTGGAATCTGGCACCAATCTGGCTTCTGTCCTGACCCAGACCTTACTACGTTGGCCATAGCTTTCCAGACTGTATCCAGATTATTCCCATTCTGTTGCCAGATTACAGCCAGATCGTTCCCATATTACTCACAGATGCATCCATATTAGTTCCATACTATTGACAGATTGTATCCAGGTCACTGCCTTAATAGAAAACCAGACTCTCACTGTACTACATCCAGACTCATTTTTTTTCACGCGGGAGAGTCCGAAAGATGCCCGTCCGACGTTCACGTGAATTTTTCAACACCGTGCGAGTAAAAATTGCACGCCGGCAGTTTCGGCGCATACGAAATGCTCGGTGAATCGACGTTCCGATAAGTTTTCACCCGTAAAGCAGCCGCCAGGCACGTTCGACTTAATTATCGGGCGAAGGGCGGTCCGACGGAATGCGCAAACACGCGTCGGGTACCGAAGAAAAATGACGTCGGTTGATAGGTCGCGAGTGACTTGGCGTTATTTTGCCCGGGCTGGATAAAAAAGTCGGATAATACGCGGGAAAATCGGATCCGGCTTTGAAAAGTTTCTTTCCGGGCAAATTGGAAATTCGCGCAACGTAAGCGGATGAAATGACGTGTTTTGCATCGGCGTTAATTAACAGATTGTTTTGATCGGCGCGAACGTTTTGATGTCATTTTACGTGTTTTTTCTTCGGTTTTTTCCGACGGCGTGTTCACGGCGTTTTAATGGATATTTTTGTTCACACGATAGATATGAAAGAATGTTTTAATGACTTAATTGTTCATTAGGTGTAATTGTGAGTTAATTTATTTTGCTGGATATAAATAATTTCACAAAATGCACTCGCCAGATGAGTGGCCGCGGGACTTTTAATTGCGTTATTTTCATTGTAACTTAATTAGTGATGACGTGGATATTAAAAACTATTCTGCAGTTTTTTAAGTAATGAACATTGAGAAACATCGAGTCGGCCGCGAACACGGAAGGGAAGTTTAAGTCGGTTAGCTGAACTTGAGTACCGGGGTAATTAGTTTATGCCTTATTTTAAATGGCAGCCCTGGCGCTCCAAATAGCACCAACATTACACCCGCATGAAGGTGTAAAACTGACACAAAGTGCACCATATTTACACCGATATATTGGATTCATCAATAATTACACCGTTCTTGCACCAATAATACACTAATATTACACCAATTCTACACCAACATCTCGACTACACCTAAATGGAACCGTTATTGCACCAACATTATACCACATTTACACCAGTGCTACACCCAAATATTAGTTGCACCAAAATTACACTGTTTTTACACCAATGATGCACTAAAATTACACCAATTTTACACCAGTTTTACACCCAAATATCAGGTGCACCAAAATTACAATGCTGTTTTTGCACCATTGATGCACTAAGATTACACCAATTTTACACCACCATCTCGAATACAGTTAAAATGACACAGTTTTAGCACCAACAGTACATCAAATTTACACCAGCTCTACACGCAGATAATAATTGCACCAAAGTGACACCGCCTTTCCACCAACATCACACTAAAATTACACCAGTTTTATACCCCACATATTATTTACACAAAAATTACAACCCACACACTGGTTACACGAAAATTTCACCAAAATATTGGTGACACCAAAATTACACCATTGCTACACTTAAGTATGGATTATGAAATAATTACACCATTTCTACTCTGGTATTTCATTTTACACCCGTTTTACACAATGTTTACGCCAGTGTAATTTGGGTGTATTTTTTACACCACTGATTTTGGTGTAAGAGTTAGATTTGACAATGTCTACACCACAATTGCACCACATTTGCACCAGAAAAAATCTTATCCTGACAGAGATTTGAACCGAGGAGTTTGAGATCATCAATCAAGTGTTCAACCGACTGAGTTATAGTGAGTTATACATATCATCATGTGAAACTACTACTAGAAATTTGCTCCGGGAGTTTCATTGTTACACTAAAATAACACCATTTGTACACCCAGATAATGGTTACACCCTACTACACCCTTTCTACATCCAAGTAATGGCTGCACCAGTATTACACCCTTTCTACAACCAACTAATGGTTACACTAGTATTACACCCTTTCTACTCTCAGCTAAGCATCCAAACCTTTTACACCACATTTACACTTTCACACAGCAAAAATGACGTGTTTTATAAGTGTTTTATAGTAAAACGGCTAATATCTTTGTAGGTTAGAATCTATAGAGTATATATGGTAAAACACATATAAGTGTTTTAACAAGAAGCGTTTTAAATTAAAACACTTTAGGCGTTTTATATAACATTTAAAATGGAAACGTCCGAAACACATAAACGTGTTTTAAAAATGAGGAGAAATGTGTTTTAAAATAAAACACTTGTTTTTACAGGGCATTGCCCCCTTCTACGGATTAATATTTACACTACGATTACACTAATTTTCTATACACCGCGATTACACCAAAACTAAAGATCAAATATTACACCAATTTTACACCGGTCATTTTTACATTAAAATTACACCCAGCTAACCCAGTGGGAAATTGCCAGATAACAAAATTACCAGTGCTGAGCCAGTACTGGAATGATAACGCCACGCCAGAGTGCCAGAGTTCTCAGTACTGGGCCAGTACTGGCTGGACTCTGGCTGGCTAGTACTCTGGCGTGACGTTATCATTTCAGTACTGGCATATTTGTTCATTTCCCACTGGGTAGCTTTTGGCGTTTTTTGCGTTTTTCTGACAGGTAATTAGGAGCCGGCTGGGAACCGTCGAAGTAAACCATTATAAGCAGTGCAGACTTAACAATGTATCGTAAAGATTAATATTTTTCTTGACCCAATTGGAAATTTTTATTGATTACTTGATCACTAATTGGGACGTTCACTTTATATAATCGGCAAAATATCTATAACAAAACATTCAGATGAGCAAAATTCTTATTCAATGATTCAGTGGTGTGTATTTTCAAAAATATTCTCTAAAATGAGACTAGTTTCAAACCAGTTTGTTAAATTGTCAAATCCTTCCATTAACCATCTTGGATAATTCCGCCTGGATAATTTAGTTAATACATCTGTATTTAATTAAATACAAATATAATAATTGACTTTCGCGAGTATTTTCTTAAACCATTCTCCATAAATACAACAACTTAATGGTTTTCGAGATTCAATTTCGCCTCAGCCATTATAAAATTCTAAATAAATATAATTACCACCTAGAAAACAGTTCACTCACAGTCACAAGCCATGCTTTTTTCTCACTACTATTCTTTTCTTCTTGTGCATTGCTCAATCATTAACAGATTAATGAACCTTATAAATCACAAAATCACTCACACTAACCCACGCATCGAACCAACCACGCCGCAAATAAATAACATTTATTCCTTTCATGTCGTGTCGATAATTACAGGATGACTGTTTAAGCTTTCGGTCGAAGATTATAATTACAAATTGATCTGATTAAAATGACTATTAACGTTAGAATCATTGAACTTTCTCCCGCACGAGCGCGGTGCTCGATAATCGTCGTGTGCGCGATCTATAAATCTGTCAGGCGGGTGTCTGTCTTCGGCAACCCATTAAAAATCATCGAAACAAGGACACGCGTATACGTTCGTATGTATATATGGGATGATTCCAGGTAAATCTTGTATCGCCATTAGAAGCAACTATAGGCAGCAGCCAGGCGGAAGTTTCTCGCGTGTTTTTTGCTCGAGCGCGACGTCACTAGTGTTGCGGCACGGGATCAAAGCGCATCCAGATCAAATCGGCGCTTACTACGCCGATCTTCTGTATGCCCTTTTCCAGGCGTTTTATTTTACCAAGGGTTCGCTAACACGTCCCGAATCATAATCAGGATCGTGTCCTTTGTGTTTTAATAAGAACACTGGCCTATTTGCATTTAACAAAGTTACCGTGCGTCTACTCGGGCGTGCTTTATCTTTTGTAATCAAGAAATAAAAGTGCCAGGAAAACTAATAAGACTGTTGCCGCTGAATCTCTTCACCTCAGCCGTAATGTATACAGCACGGAAAGAACTGGGAGGCACAAGAAAAGTGCCGCACAGAAAAATTCTTTTCCGAGAAGCCACACGAAGAAACGGCTGAAAGGCTAAAAAAGCGCATGTTTTTCACCCAACGATATATCGACGATTCACACTGAGAAGAATTCAATTAGTTGCCACAACCATACAAAAATTACGGTTGCCAAGGAAACATTGGTTAGGAAAACCGTTTTCATAGTCAGGTGAACCATTTGTATGTTGCACTAACCAAAAAAATAGTTGTTTTGCAGAACAATTTGTATGGTTGTCGTAATCATTTTCATTGTTGTAACAATTTTTTATTGTTGCCATGACATTCGTATGGTTTTTCTATGGTTGCTTTTATCATTTTTATGGTCGTCGAAACCATTTTTATGGTTATGCGCATATCTGAGGGTCCAGGGTTCAAGTCCCTGTTCGGGCGCCATGAAACGCTGTTCGGTATCCCGGATATGCTCGCCGGGTCAAAGTTATATAATAATCACAACGAGACTTTGGGTTTTCTCTTTATTGTCTACTACGTACAAAAATATATATACATTCAAATGTATTAATGGCATTTGGCCGGGGCTGACCGGTGGCTCCTCTGGTCCTTCCGGGGAGCATATCCGGGATACCAGACCGCGTTTCAGTTACAATAACAGTACATTTAATAGTTTTAATTAAATACCTTAACTACATTTTCTGGTCGCGCCTAAAATAACCACCTAATAGTTAGGAACACAAAATTTTTCTCTCAGTGCACGAGCATCGCGAGTTGAGTATCGCGACACTTATTCCTCATAAGATTTTGCATTAATGGGACATATACTCGGACCCCCACGTCACGAAGGTATCCCCATATGTCATATGAGTACATTATGACGCGGGACGCCTTTCGCGCGTCCTGCGGGAAATTTACAATGATCCGTGCCATGGAATATGACGTTTACTGTACCCTCGGCGACCATTCGCCGGACAGATTCCCCGCGCAAAATCTGCACGCATTTTTGCACGCGGCACGCTAATAAATTAAGCAACCGCAGAAACGAAATCCGCACGGATGAACATATTTACAGCGGGTATAACGCGAAGACGTGCGTCGGGCGTAAAGCAGTGGGGAGCCGGCGAAGTGACCGCGGCATGACGATTTTACGCGCGCGCACACCTGACGTCATTGTAAATATCGCGCGCTATACGGCCTTATAAACAATCCCGCGCGCTCTTAATTCCGCCGATACTTTGGCGGGGATTTTTCGTCGGCGAAGTTTAACGCTTGACTGGGAACTATTGGCACGACGCGCATAGTTGCATCAATTACCAGATTTATTGGCAATGATTATTTGCCTCTTTAACCCCGATTAACGATCGGCCATTACTCGCGCTAAATTATGATTACTGCCGCGTCTCCTGGCCGAAGCGCCCGTTTTATTCGCAGTCCAATATCAGACAGTAAAAGGCGCGTTTGTTCATTCGATTAATCGTGGTTGGGTGAAAAAAATAACGGAGATGCGGTGCTGGCAAAAAAAGGATGGACAAATCGTTCGCCGCTGAGGGACATAAGAGCGCGAGAGGCTGATGAGAAATGGAGCAGTAGGCTGGAAGTGAGGTTGAAATCGAAATCGAAATCGGTCGATCGAGCCGTTAATGCCGATTTCCCAACGGAAAATTCGGTGCGTTATTTATTAGCCAGCCAACTTGATACAATTTAATTTATGTGAATGTTAACGAAGCCCCAGTAAAATGTGACCTGGTATCGAGGAAGTTTCTTCAAGGAGAATTATTACGATAGCAGCGAAGAATGTCACATTTTTTGAAATACTTTTCAAGGCGATCGGTTATCTGATCGTGGGTCGCCGTGAAATATATGGACGTTGCGTGCGCGTGATGTACTGTTTCGTTCGAGCGCCGTGCAAGGGAAAACCCTTGTTACAGTTATTGGGAAAACCATTTCCATGATAATGAATGGGACTGGAGCGTCTCAGTCCTTTTTTTCATAAATGGTGACAAGATTTTACGTTGGAGGTTCGAATCTCGGAATCGTTTGCTCGGATTCGGAAGTTCGGGGGGTCGACATTTGGGTCGTTATGAAATTTTTGGGTCTACCGAAAATCGGTTTTCTGGTCGACTTTGTGGTTCTATTTACGAAGCCATTACACTGGCGAAAAAGGTCGGTTTGGCAAAAAACCGGGCAACGACTTTCTCCGATCGAAAGATCGTTTGATCGCGAAAGAGTCGTCGCCTGGGATTCAGCTCACGGGGGATTTTTTATTCGCTGCTGCCGCATCGTCGCGCGATCGAGAAAAAGGCGGAACACGCGGCAAAGAATGCGCGCCGCAAATGTACCGTAGAGAATTGCGAGCGCCTTAATGAGTTGCTTGTCTTTGCTGGAATGAGCAATTAAATAACGATTTGTTATAATTGTAACCATGTGTCCGCTTTTTTTCCACCGTGGCCCGCAAATCGTCAGATAAAAAAATGTTATGGAGACGGTAAACTTGACGTGGCTTCGCTAATGCCTCAAAAATTAAAACGCGTTCGGCTCAATTCGTTAAAACAGATTGACGTGCGGAATCCGACGCGCACGCGGCAAAAACGTTGACACAGATTTATCAAACTGCTCTCAACTTTGTCAACTTATCAGGGCACTTTGTCGTCGTTACTCCACGGTGACAATAACTTTCGGCAGCGCAACTTTTTTACCAAGTGACGAAACGTTACAATCCTTTTACGTCAGATTAGATCAGTTTTTCAACGATCACAAGTTTTTTTCAATAATTGTAAATTTTCTTTCCCCGCAATAAAAATCAAATCGTCCAATTCGCAAGTCGAGTTTCATGATATTTGCATCGAGAAAAATATCGGCCATTTTTCTATGAAAACTTTTTTCGACAAAGGACTTTGAATTGATCAATAAATCGCGTTTCTCGACGGGTAATGCGGGATTCGCGACGGACATCTTGTTCCATATAATCAGCAATGAATAATCTCCGAATAAACTGCGAAATATATAGAAACGTCGATATGTCTACATGCGTCTCACTTTCTCCGAAGACAAATGATTGAACAAGCAGGATGAAAAATAATAAATTTCAGTTATAATTCAGAGCTCGAAATAGACGGTTGGCCGCGCGAGGAAGATACGCCGGATTCGACGTGAATTTATGACCAATCGTATTCTCCAATTAAGCAGTCGTCTTGCGTAATCGTAACACGCCGGTGTCTCTCTTTCTTTATTTTTCGTCCATTCCCGGTTTTTTTGTTTCCTGCCGTTTTTTCTCGTAGCCTTTTGGTCCACGGGATTTATTGTGACACCGCGCATTAGAATTCGAAATGCGGAGATACCAAAATCGGAGGGAACAGATGAGCCACTCCACATAACTGATAAATTTCGGGTCGAAGAATTTTAATTTCGATGTTAAATAGAGGAATCGAAAACGTATCGACGGCAATAACGGATTTATGAAATACGAACATTTTTTAAGTGTTAAAATTACGACGCGATCTAATGAGCCGTTCGCCTCTCGGGGATAACGCGCATAAATATTCCGGGATTTCGGTCGGTGCGTCGTCCTGTCGGATTACGCCTCGCGCCCCCGACTTTAACCAGAACGCCCTTAATTAATACAATTAACAAATAAATATATTTCGCCTGCATCTGCGATTGTTTCGACACTGCCGTTTGCGCAATCCCAACCCGCTTTGCAGATTCGTTTAATTGCTTTACATAATGCGGGAACGGGTTCCTTTATCCACCTATATACATGCAGATGCTCATATTATTGCCTGGTCGCACGTGAAATTGCGTTTGATCGCAGAGCGTCACAATATCTAAGATGGCTCGCCAAAAAAGGCGATTTCACGCAAATCTCGTAAAGCGGCCGACTTTACGATCGGATCTGTTCCGATCGGGACCTTCTTATTTGTGACGATATCGCTTCACACATAACCTCGACGTAAACCCGGTCTTACGACACTTCGTAGCGCCACATTAATGCATCTTCGTTACATTTTACCGGGCGATCGAGCCATAAATCCTCAACCGATTAACAATACCGATTTTCGATTTCTCGCAAAAAATCGGGAAAATCGTTTTCCGAAAATTCAATTCGATCGGTCAGCCCTTCAGACTGAAATCTCGATCGATCCATAAATCCTCAACCGATTAACATTCCCGATTTTCAATTTCCCGCAAAAAATCGAGAAAATCGTTTCCCGAAAATTCGGTTCGATCGGTCAGCCCTTCAGACTGAAATCTCGATCGAGCCTTAAATCCTCAACCGATTAACAATACCGATTTTCGATTTCTCGCAAAAAATCGGGAAAATCGTTTTCCGAAAATTCGATTCGATCGGTCAGCCCTTCAGACTGAAATCTCGTATTTCCCATATAAGAGTCGAGGAGCGTTTCGTGCGATATAAAGAAGTGGAATAATCGAAAAGAAGATAAAGCGCAAGTGGGACGGACGCAGGGAAGACGGAGACGAGGCGAGTGTTCAGATATGCAAGAAGGATATGGGAATATGGGTAGATTCCCATCGGACGCCGATGCGTAGTGTCCCGAGTTGGACGCGAGGATAATACCTTTGCCGTCGTGCGGGGTTCCGACTTTTACGGAACATCAATGAAACCGCGCGCGTGCTTTGCATTTACTGCGTGCACGGCGCGTATGCAATGTCAACGTACACGCACGACGATTGCTCTTTGCGTTGACTCGGCTGAAATTATATATTGCGCCGTGGAATCGAAACTTTCATCGTAATAAGTGCAATCCATAAACGGCCTCCAAGGTGTTCGGTTATTAATCCGCCGCGAACGATTATTCCGCGGCGAAGCTCGCCCGGAACAACGCACGTTGCGGAGACTGCAAAATGGATGGACGACGAGAGAGCGACTTAATTCGACCGGGCACAGCTTAATTTTGCGCCAGGCATCCGAGCGATGCAGGCCCGATTCCCGATACCGATCGTCGTCGGCATTTTCGCAGCGTTATACTTAAATTGATTTTTCTCGCTGATATCCATCTTGCAGAACCCGACCGGGCCTTTATCCCCCAATTCGGTATCTAGTTCGGCGGGGCGACATTCTTGTCATCCAGGATGTGGAACTATTATAATTCTTCACGAATTTAAAAAGGCTAGTAACAATTATTCAAAACCAACGCTGAGGCCCTCGTTTGAATGTAAATGTATGCCTGTTTGTCGAATTTATCGAAGCCTATTAAATATCCGAAAGTGGCATGCGACGAAGATGTCTCAAGAGAGATAATTAGGTATGGGATTATTTAAGCATCTTGTGACCGCAGGCACCGAAAACCAGATGAGCCCTGGATCTGGATACTCCGAAGGTCAGCGTGTGCGTATACGTGTGGCAAAAATATGCCCAGCACATACATTTAGAAAGTCCATTTTCATTTCTTGACTTTTTTTATGATAAAAAGGGTTCGCTGAGCAAACATGTGGACGTCGTTGCCCGAGAAATAAAGGATCGGCTTCTAACGTTTCTAAGCGATAGAAGGGATTTATATGGGATGGATTTAAGTGAAACGACCAATAATTTAGGTGATCGTCGAATAAAAAACTTGTGAAACTGCGGATTTGGTTTCAAATGGTTTTGGGTTGAAATTAATTTCGCGTACTAATGGTTCGATGATAAATTGTACGAGTCACAAGTAGAGCCTCGTCGATAAATATCGGCGGGTAACGTCATTAAGATATTTATATCTCGTCGGAAAATTAATTCGTTACACGAATTTACATACTTCCTCTGATTTTGTCGTCGGACCCATTCAAAATGGGATCTATCAACGGTGCATGAAAAATTTCAACCGAAAAACTGTGTATTATAAATGATTCTCGTGTAGTGACTTGAACGCGCGGTCGGAACAGATACTGTTCCGACGCTTGTGTGACGATGAAAAAAGTTATTAATGTCTAAAGGAGATTTTGTCAGTTCGATACAAAATCGGTATGATAATTATTTTATTCGTCCACGCTTTTTCAGGAGGAAGACTAAACGATTCGACACTTTTTAATCTTTGTCACTGCAAAAAATATGAACACATTTAATTCGGCTTTAATGTTTAAAAAGTTTGATGGAGAATCAGGAAACATGTAAATTCGTCGAATGTTTTCCTAGCTTTTTCCTTGTTCAATTTTATTCATAGAACTGCATTTTGAAAGTGTTCACTGAAAGCGAATTAATGAATGAAAGTGTCAGAAATCGAAACAAATCTAACAATCATTGCAGACTTCCTTACAGAAATAATTCTAAACAATCACATGGATACATCTGTGAATTAAACTGTACGAATTCGATCTAAAAAACTCATCTTTTTCTTGTCTGAATATATAGTAAAATCAAGTATCTGGTATGGAAATGTTACGGATCAAATATTTAGGTATACGATTTAGTTCAATGAATAGACCAAAGATCCACGACGATGCCAAATTCATGGATCTTTGGTCTATTCATTGAAGGTCGTATATTTACACAAATATACGACCGTTTCTGGCATGAAATTTTATAAATATATGTGCAATCTTAGCAACAAATTTGTATAAATATTGTAGAACTGTTATATTAGAATTAACCACGAAAAATATTTATCATGCGTAACTTCTATCTAATAGTACTTCTTAATTACATATAAATTATTCTCCATTCAGAGCGCTTGCGGGGGGTGATTATCGAAACGCCATCTGTAGATTCTAAGGGCAACTAACCTTTCTTCCATCAATTTTTCATATTCTAAATCGACCTGTATTCTTTTCTAATATTAATAAGAAGCTAAGAATAACAATATTTTTTAAGCAATATATGATCTTTTTTAACCCAATTCTAAATAATTTCCCTAGTAGAAAATGTGATGTGGCAAACCACATCAGACATGTGATCCTTATCAGGATTTGAGGTGGCAAACATCATCAGAGGATTCCTGATGAAAACCATATAAGATTCCAATGAGGTATCCTGATAAGGCATTAAGTCGAATGTAACAGTTGGCATCGGTAAGTTTCTGATGTGGCACGCCCCTTATGTGGCACGACAGAAACTTAGCGGAAAAATCCACTCCTTTGCTCGAAATATATTTCCCTTTAAACTTATTAAATGCATCAGAAGCATTCACATGTAAACGCTCAATCGAATCAGATTCCTCTTCTGATTCTTCTTGAACTTGATCAGATTCCGGAAGGTCGTCTGTCTCATAAACATCAGCTTGGTCGTAGGCAATTCCTGGGAGATCTTTGTATTCACGCCACACCAGGGCCTCATCGGGCAAACTGATCATGTCCTGATCAGGTCATTTTGGTGTGGCTATGATGTGGCAACCTGATCATGGTCTTATCAGGTTGCCACATCATCAGGTTTTGGACAGGAAATCACATCATTTGATAAGGCTAATCTTATCAGGTCCTGATCAGGTTATGATAACGCAATCTACATCATATTATGGTAATATGATAGGCATATCGCGAAGACTCATGTATAAAATGTTTAGCTCGGGGACAAATCAGTCAAACTGCTAACTGCGCATCAAGAGTTCAATTCTCGTCTCAGTTATTGTATTTTTGTCGGCACATTGTAAGCCTGATTCCTACCGTTACATCAAAATGTATACAAATTTTATGCAAAGTAGATGTAAACTGATACCAAACGTGGTCGTAGTTTTGACCAAGTTTAATTCAAACTTTTCGTAAATTTTATTTTTAAACGAATTTGCTGAAACTTCACATAAATCGAGTTTACTTCAAGATGCCAGATAATTAAAAATACCGATACAAATCATTAGCCCAAAGAATCACTATCTGGAAAGCTCGCTAAACTTCTAAATCTTATACATTTTCCCCCTTGCACTCTACACCAATTGTCATTCCACCTTCAAACATCCCATACATCAAGGACTAACTTCGCACTATCCCTGCATTATTCAGTGCGAAAAACAATCGAAACCTAATTCGTTGACACTCGCTTCTCCCTTTTTGCATCTCCGCATCTACAATCAATTACATAATAGTATCATCAACAATCCCGAATGCGATCAAGCCCCTCTTGAAAGCCCGATACGATTGCGATACGTCAACAGTACAGCGATCCATTTACAACCAGACTCGTTATCAGCGCAATCTGCCGGCTTATCTGCGCAACATCGAGCGTTGCCGATAATCTGGAGCACGAGTGCGCTCCAGCAGGCGAACAAAAGCGACAGGGGCATTACACAGAACGACACAGAAAACGTCACTCGCTCGTGTTTAGCGGGCAGCGTGCGCTCGTACATCACTTAGCGGGTAGCGATGCATGAACCGGCTCTTATCCGCGTAATGAGCGGCAGTCCCGCGAGAACCAAGTGCAGCCGGCTGCAGGCAGAGGCTCGTGATCGCGCCGTGCGAAAACAAGTGCCGATCGCTCCAATTACCCCGCAAGAGGGCGTCCTTGTCTCGCGCGCGGCGAGAGGGTGCCGCGCAAAAATGCGAACCTTTGCCTCCACCGCGCGCTTTTAACGATGCGCTCCTATTTCACGATCGCACGCTTGATGTATCGGAAATTAGATTACTCGATATGCCAGCAATCGAGCGGCTTTTAATTGGGACGCCATGCGGGGCATTCATTACGTCATTATTAAGTCATTCTAACGTTCATCATTATAATTACGAACGAGATTATGATTATTGATACGGATTGGCTGATTGATTGTGGCGTGTTGGTTTTTCCGCGGGCATTTCAATGAACTTTCGAGCCGATTCGATTCTTGATCAACAAACCCGATCAATAAATTCATCAATTTATCCCTGATTTAACATTTTGATAAGACGCCGAGCGCGGCGCGTTTTTTAGCCGCCGGGATCAGCGGGGATAAAAAGCCGGTATTACATGTGGCGTTTGTCATAAATATTGTTGTAAAAATAGGATTGCGGACAAAAAAGGGGCCGGGGTAAGACAATTTTTTGGGCGCACAAGCGTGCTCGCTATTTACATAATCTGCGCGTGAATAAATTTATTCTAGACGATTTAATCGCGCGCTTTAAATATCTGAGAGGATGGCGATGTATGTAGGATAAAAAATGGGATGATAGGAAGGTCATGCGTTCGTCACTGGTTTCGGTAAAATCGGGATATTTATGGGAAATACCTAAAAGTGGCCGACAGGTAATCTATTTTTAATATGGAGTTCCCTGGGATAAATGTGCCGGGTGCGAATTCGATTAATAATACATTCAAATTTTGTCGGGCGTCGCTTAAATGAGGACGTCAAGAGCGGTTGGAGCGGACTTTTGGGCTGAACTTTCGTAACATTTTGAAAAGACGTTTGGCCGACGTCTCAATTTCTATAGCCCAGAAAGATCTAAATGACGTCACCCTAGTAGAAATAAATCTCAGAAAAAGCTCTGAAAATCTCTGACAAACTGTGACAAACTCTGAAAAACTCTGACAAACTCTCTCAATTGGGAGTGTCAGAGTTTTTCAGTCTTTTTCAGATATCTTCAGAGATTTTCAGATATTTTCAGAGCTTTTGCAGAGATTTAAATAATTGTACTTTCTTTGAAACTCGGAAAACCTCTTATAATTAGGACTGTCAGAGTTTCTTAGAGTTTTTCTGAGATTTGATTTCTACAAGGGCATACACAGGAATATGGTTCCAAAGTTCTGTTTCAAGATCGCTTCGGAGTCAAAGTACACGGCATACGTGTGCCAAACGTCTTTTTACACGTGTAATAAGACCCGGTTGATGTATTGCAGGAAAGCCCGAATCCGCTAAAAAATGTCTCGTTGTCGGAATAATTTGGCGAGTACGCTCGCTTGACGTCTCATTTAGCAACACCTTAATCGCAGATTTACGAACGCGGACGAAAAAGATGGGGCAATCTCACGCAACGCTGGAACAGAGAAACAGAAAGGCTGGATATTAAGCGGGACAAAGACAAATCAAGCGCGGAGAAGGACAGAGCGATGGAACAAATGCTCATCGGTCGCTAGGGAGATGCTGCCAAGATAAGTCGTGAAAAAGGTCGGCCGAAGGGCCGCTCGAAATGCATAACTTAGAGGCGGAATATAATCTCGACTTTGTTTCTCGTGCCAGCTCGTTTTCTGCGATTAATTCCGCGTGCATCCGTCTCTCTCGGGGCCCGACGACAAATCAACTAAATAAATAGAATGCCCGGTCGAATTATATTCCCCGTCCGACTGATATATGTAGGGCACAAGTGCACACCATTCTTGCAAACAGATGGATCCCTCAAATTCCAGGGTTCGCCAGGTTAGGCCGAGACCACGAACTGTTCCGTGAATTATCGGCGTCGATTACGCCAAATGGTGCCATTTTTTTAGTAAGACAGTAACTGTCTTACTTTTGCACGAATACGTTAATAAGTCGCCTAATCCTTTTCCGATTTGAAGAATTTGAAATATTTTTCGCCACGCTAATCTCATTATAGTTTTCAAATCACCATGAATACGATTAAGAAAACTTGCTATTTATAATCGTGGCAATGAAATCTACATATCGTCGTATAATAATAAATGTCTGAATTATGAGACAGTTTGGACAAAATTGTTACGCACATGTCCAATTGTGAGCCGCCGTGAATTATTAACCACGTCCCGCTCGGTATAGCGCCGTGAACGAACGGGCTCATGAATTATGTCGCTTTGCGCATTTAGAGGAGAGATATGAATAATATTACGATTAGGACGATTAAGGACCGTTTATGAAATGCGGTGCCTGGGTGTAGCTCGACGTGAGAGTCAGTCGGGCGCATGGAAATCGTCGGAAGTAAATCCAAGCTCCAAAACACAGTAAATAACAGCGACCCCCAAGTGAGCAGAGATTCGTGGCATACAGTTTTCAAAATTCTTCGGAATTCACGGAGCCGTCCCTTCGAATGTCGACGACCTCCGACCGCTATTTGTTCTCCTCCTCTTTTTTGTTTTCTATCGTTTTTTCATCTCGTATTTGTTCCATTAACTTCTGACTCTTTTGCAAGCAACAATTAATGAGGGCTATTGAAATGAAAGATACGCGTGAAACCATTTTAAACCCACTATCTCAAAGCGATGTCGGGCGATAATATTTACATTTTATTCTCTTTCGCTTAATCCATTTCTTTTCATCTTCGACGTAGTCATTCAGACCGATTTGGAACCGTCATTTTCAGCATTGGCAATAGAAACGTGGATAGCCAACAAGAGTTAAGAAGACGTTGAAGCACGTCCCACTTTCGTCAAATCTAAGCGGTCATTTGCATAAACACGACGAATTTGCGAAAGTACCAAAACGAGTTCGTCACTTGCTTAACGATCGCGGCTTGAATTTCATTAGATAAAGGGATGTACGTCTCAGACAGACAATCAACTATTTTGATAGACAGTCGGAATAAATTAAGTCTATTCGATGCGTTCTAAGAACGGATATTGTTAATTCTCGTAACCCCGACGCTCTACATAGTGATGGCTCGTTTCGATTCATCATACATCATGATTAAGATCGATTTTAACGTCTCACATCGGTAAACGTAAACACGGCCTGTAAACAAGAAAATCGGTGCGAAATTAAGACGGGCAGAGTGCGGGGTCAGTAACCCCATCGATCGATAGGTGGCGCGGCACGACGTGTGTCCCGATTGGGCAACCTGTCGTCGTATCCGTCCTTCGAGTGCGATGTTCATGTATATGAGATATAACGGCACAGAACAACGTGCGAACAGGTCGCGCCGGCGTCAGGAAGATTACAAATGTGGCGTTGACCTCGGCCGTTCCAGGGTCACGTGAGCGCTCCAAATTATATGGGGCGAGTCCGCGGTATAGCCAAGAGCGCGGCGGCGACGTGATCGCCCGTGCGATGCTAGACCCGCGCGCCAATCCAACGATGCCATTATTTATTACAGTACTACTCGGTGAATCGTGGAAAAACCGAACGCGTACTTTCTCCGGCAATTCGTTTCCCGTGTGAGAAACTCGCCGAGTCCTTATTCGTCCAAATATAAACAATGGTCTTCGACTATGGTACGTGTCACGAAGCCGCGTCCGCCCTTTGATTTAGACACCTCCGGCCGTCGTTATTCAATTAAACCCTCGTGACGGCAGCGTCAATTTTCGAACCTAAGCAGACCGAGGCGGTACATCCATTAGCGCAAATATCTAAACGTTAGGTCAACGTTAAACGGGAATTAACAAGGATGTTGGACGGAAGTGGGGAGAACGAAGCGCCAGTGTTTCGTTAAATTGCCGCTAGGTGGCTCCGCATCGCCTTTCCCGCAGGCGAGATGGACTGCTGCAGCTATAAGTGTCTTGAAATTATGACATTCCGAATACTCATTCCGTAATCGGCGTAGAATGATGCAGGTGGAAGTATTGTAAAAATGACGATAAGAAGTTCTTTGTAGAAGGCCCGCCAGGCAACGCTGCAATATCTTTCCCGCAATTGGGGTGCTCTGCAGCTAAGACGATACTAAGCAGACCGAGACGGTACATCCATTAACGCAAAAATCTAAATGTTAGGTTAACTTTAACAGGAATTAACATTGATGTTGGAAGGAAGTGAGGAGAATGAAGCGCCAGTGTTTAGTTAAATTACCGCTAGGTGGCTCCGTAGCGCCTTTCCCGCAAGCGAGATGGACTGCCGATGCTATTAGCGTCTTAAAATTATGACATTCCGAAAACCTTTTCCGTATTCGACTGTAGGGAAGTATTCTAAAACGAAATTCAGAAGTTATTTGTAGATGGCGTGCGTTGAATCTCCGCCAGGCAGCGCTGCAATACCTTTCCCGCAATCGGGGTGGACTGCAGCAGGTGTAAGTGTTTTTCAAAATGATGATATTACGAAAATTGATGTAGATGGCGCTGCAGATAGCCTTTGAATGTGTTTTGTACAATTGCGGTGATACTGAATGCCGAGAGAGCAACACACGGAATCGCTGACCGGGGAAACGAGTAAATTAGAGGGTGCAAAGTATTTGGCGTATGCGACCGGTGCGCTTATCTGTGCGCAGCAGATAACTAAAACGCTTTTGACACCTCGGCGCAACAAGACATAAAGCGTTGAGATACGAGGGCCCTGAGGCCTGACGCGAGATAGAACGAGTTACACGCCGGTTCCTTTTAGTCCTTCTTGCAACTGGCCGCGTCGATTAAGTCCGCGCTCGTAATATTAATGGATATATGTAATGCTCTCCACACTCGCGGACGCGACGTCCATACACACGCGCCGATCGGCCCGAGCCTCATTGTTCATTCTCTCTTCCTCGGCGTTCGATCTTAATGCTTAATTATTAATGAATCACTCTTAACGGTCCGGCGTTAACGATTTCAAATCGATCTTTTGTGCCGCGGATAATAATTTCAAGTGGATAATGACTAATTGTTTCCGCGGCGATCAAGCCGAGTGAATAGCGGACGATTTTTCAGCGACTTGATTATTTTGTAACTTAATGGCGATTGTTTATCTTCCGATCGCTGATTATCTTTCGCATTCCTGGCTTGTTGTGTTTAGCAGGTATTTTGTCGGTTGCGATGTTTTTCTCGTGCGAGCGTAACGTCTTCGGCGCAGTTTACGTCAATTCTTATTAGACCGCAATACGCATGCGTATAAATCTAAAGCAGCGTAGCGAGTCAGAGCGGCGTGATATAAATGGGCGTTGCTCGCACTTCCTCACTTATTTCCATAGTAACACTCCTACCATGTTCTGTACATACGTGGCGCATTAAACCAATAACGTGCGAGATTGAGGGAATTATAGCGCACAAATTTGTGCGTTGAAACCGATTATGCAAGGTTGTTGTGGTCATCAATTTTGGAGGTAACAATCGTGAACATTGAAAATTGAAAATTGAATTATAAAAATAACTTCGAGATTAATGCTTTGAAGGCGAATCAATAATTTTCCTTTACTTTCTACAAAAACCGAAAGTTGTGTCCCATATGAGGATTGTAATGTTTATCAGAACCCTCGAAAGTGTTGTCGAATTTATAAAAATGTTTGACAGGTTTCTAAAAAGTTTGTATTTTTGTAACTTTATAATGACAACCACATAAGAAAATTTAAATCCGATCTGCTAATCTGAAAGTGGTTAAACTTCTAACAATAATAGGGTGTTAGCTAAAATGAAGTTTTTTACCACTTATTTTTAGGTATACTGTAAAAATGACACTTGCCGTAAAAAAAAAATAAAACCAGTCACTGAAACGTTAGAAGTTAATTTCATTAGTTAAATACTGAAGAGATAATTTATTGATAATTATGAAGATGAAGGTTTACAAATTGACAATTTTACAAAATAATGATGTTACAAATTGTTACAAAGTTAAAAAATACATACAAAGTCACAATTTACTAAACGCTTTCTACAAAGTTGAGCGTTTTGTAAAGCTAAACTAGACAGAGTGTCATTTGAGTTCAAAGAAAGTGTGACAAATCAAAAAAGTTCTTTCTCGGTTAAAAAAACATGTATAACATATTTAAATGGGACAACTTTAGGTCTGATGTTGTTGATCTTTCCACGTTATATCGATACAATTCTGATAAAGGAACACTATTTCCATTTCGTTATTTCACTTTGGCAATACATAATTATAAATATCTACGTATTGCCAAAGTGGTAATACAAACTTTTTCCTTGTAATATTGACACCAATATAATAATTTCCCTTTTACTCTACAAAACAAATGTTTTGCGATACATCCCTTTCTATCCTGAATTTTAAAAACATTACAGTATTCTTTAATTTTAACCTATCTTTAAAAGGTAAAACAGATGAAAATGTGTTTCAAATCACTCATTCTCTGCGTATGTATAAAACATCAACGCTCAACATTTCCACCAACTCTTCTTTCTCCTTTGACGTGCATTAACAATTTTCCCAAGAATCTCCAATACATTCAAAACTCAATCTAAACACTTCTGTCCATTTTTTGCTGAAATTAACGTGCGTTTCCATGAATTACGCCAGACTTATATATCTACCTCTAATGACAATCCGAAACCACCGAAGATTCCTCGATGCAGAAGAATGCTACATTAAAGCCGAGCATTGCTAAACGCGGATCGTGGTGCAGTAGTAACGAACGGTACCCTGCAACGTTGTATTGACGATTACGCTAGATTCTGCAAGTCAGGGTCGTTACCTGCGCGGCGCGTTGCGATGAGGCCGTTTTTGCCATTAAGGTACCCTGCTTGGCACGCAATTAGTGTAATAATAGTCAAGTAAAGCGAGCATTTCGATTCGTAATATGAAAGCTCGTGATTCACCTGTCGCGTTGCCGCGCCATTGAAAATTCCCGGCCGCTCGCCGGGATTCGTATTTCGCGGGCGCCCGCCGGCCAAACCGCAGCGCCGCACGCAATAAAAATGCTATTCATCACGCAGAGCCGACGAGGGCCTGCAACGCTGCAGCCTCACGACCCGCACGACCATTATCGCCGCAAGAAAAAGCGCTAAAAGATTCGCTCAAATTTGTAACTCGCCGCAAGCACCGGCGCACCACTTTTGGAGCATAGTGTAAACACATAAGTCAAACGGCCGCGTCGATGACGTGCCCCCGAGAGTAGCGTGAGAAACGGCGATTTGCCCGAGCCGATCGCACCGCTCATTATGGGCCCAAATTAATGCTCGCCACGATTTCATTTCGATCGATGGTCACTCGTTAAGTCCGCTTTTTTCCCCCCGAAACGGCGCCGTTAATGCGCCTTTCGCGACAACTTAATGCCGCTTCATAAATTGTTTCTGAAATATCGCAGGCTCCGCTTTATCATCGATTGTCGAATCGAAAGTATCGGTATTACGTCACGGAGAAGAAGACCCTGGTGAAAAATCAATCTGGATTCTGTCTGGCCACATATACTGCTAGATTATGGCCAGACTATTTCTAGACTATATTCAGACTAGAACCAGACTATTTAGTCTGGACTTAGTTTAGGTCAGGATGTATGCTAGAATTTGTTCAGATTTTATACTGTACCCCCGGAAGAGATCGTAAATGATTGTGTTTCGATCTAAACCTGGCCAGAAAACTATCTAAACCTTATCAAAGACGATCCCATTGAGATAGTTTTTAGAATATTTTTAGAAAATTTTTTTAGGGTCCAGGCTATTTTCAGTTTGGATATAATCCAATCTACATATACTGACCTATAGTATATGTAGACTGAAAGTAGTCTGGATGTAATCTGGATACAGTCTGGAAACAGTCTGGATACAATCTGGCACTAGACAGAATCCAGGATCCAATGCGCCAGGTAGAGGTACGATCTAAATGTATAATGAGCGTGGAAGAGTAACACGAGGCCTTCGGTATCCCGAAAAACGAGATTTTCGTCGGCGACAAATAAATCGGTCGATAATCCGGTACATTTCTATTTCCACGTGGCATGCAAATGAGCCGATCTGACTCCTGTTCCGATGATCCGCAGCGTCCGAGGAGAAAGGGTGGCGTGTGGTATAATTTCGCAATTAATCTCGTCCATGCGGATGGCCCGTGTGTGTTGCGGCGATATGAATTTATCTCTGATGGATGCCGTCCGACCAATTATGAGCGCGGTCCGGCCGTTATTTTCTTGTCTCAAATGAATCCGGAATGCCTTTTCGGTACTAAAAGCCGTGTCCTGCTGGAATCTCGAGAACACTCTTTTATTATTGTATTTATGACGACCTGCAGGAAGTTCGCCAACACGTGACACCGAAAAGTTGAAGCGTGGAAAGTTGCCCGAAACATCGGAAGTCGAATACGGTGCCGGTGTTTTCGCGCGCCTCCGACAGACAGCGCCTAATCTGCCGCGCGATCGTAAACCGCGCCGAACGGATCGTTAAGGTGCCGCTAATCATAAAATCCGAGCGGCCGCGAACTTCGCCGTCATCGCCGCGATTATCCGGGTTCTCATCAGGCTGTCCCGAAATCGTTGGGATTCTCGATGCGAGCGGGACAATTCGCGCGCCTCGTCGCCGTCGCTCCCAGGAAGCGATCGCCGCGCAATGTTTGCTTGATAATGATCGTTAAGCCCACCGACAAGGGAACGCGGAGAAAACGTAAAACCCGCTACGATCTACCAATCATAAGTCAACCGATCCGCGCCATTTCCAGAATGAGCCATATCTTTTATTTGACAGCACATACCCGTCGCGGGAAATTTATCTTTACTTCTACAAATCATGCGCGACTCTCAATGATTCGCCTTAACGGTTCTTCCCGGCCTTTCGTCAGCCCGATAAACAAACGACGCATTATACTCGCTGCCGGCGCATCGAATGCATCACGACGACAAATTGTATCAGCTGGAGGAAACGAATGATTCGTACAGACAGAAAAAGAGTTTTGGGACAAAGCAAGGATATTCGAGATGCGATTGTTTGATTAGAAAAAATTGTTTACAGTTTCCGACTTGTATGAAGAATGTCATCGCATAGATTGGTAAAAATGAAAGATATGCCGTGTGAATTCTTGGGGGTATTTTGGCCCATTTTTTATATTGAGAAAGAAGCAAAACATAAGTTTTTAAACTTCAAAAATTATACGAAACTGTTAATATAAATGATAAACGAATTTATAGAGTGTACTGTAAATGGAAATTCTGAAAATGGAAATCGAATAAATGGAGTAAATGGAAATTCTGAAAATGTTTCAAAAAATCTGAAGATAGTCGGAAAAATCTGACATGAAAGTTTGAAAAAAATCCTGAAAGGTCCCAATGTTCAATAAACGATTGGCAAACGTTTAGCTGAAAGTTGTGTACAGGTTTCTTGAACGTTCCCCACGGTCTATTAGTTCAGAAATCCGACTAATGTCCGGCTGTGGGAGATTCATTAAACTTTCGTGAAAACGTATGCATGCTGATAAATATTAACAAGGTAGACTTGTTTACATATAAGTCTCGTACACTCAGAAAAATGTTGGTTCAACAAACCAAATTGTTTGGTTAAAATAGCACTAACCAAAATATTTGGTTGAACCAACTAAATGTTTGGTTTATATAACCAAATATTTTGGTTAGTGCTATTTTAACCAAACATTTTTCTGAGTGTAGCTCGGTGTTAAAGCGTCCTCTTGGCACATTGGAGGCTTGAATTCGATTCCGTGTGAGATGTACTTTTTGAAAAAGTAAACGTTTCCAAACGTTTTATAAACGTTCAGGCAACTTTTCGGTAATTTTACAAATTATTAAAAAATGAAATATTGTAAACATTTGTGAAACGTTTAGCGACGTTCAGACAACGTTTCGAAAAACGTTCAGAAAACCTCTCACAGTCATTAATCGGTTCCCTGAACGATGACAGACCGTTTGGATCATTCAAGAAATCTGTTCACAACGTTCAGCTAAATGTTCACCAAACGTTTATTGAACTTTCGGTTCCGATGGGGTTTTTCGTATTTTCCCAGACTTTTTTTGTTGTTACCTGGCAAGGACTCAATAGGATAATTATGAGTATAGAAGCAATTGTCTGAAACAGTCTCAAAAGATCTGAAATAATTTGAAAATGTATTAAACAATTTCAAAGACAGTGAGACCTTTAAGACATTTCGTCAGACTATAATTTGCGACTACAACAGACATTTTTGTTTACCCGTACAGAACAGAAACGCGATAAATCGTCAATTTGACGTACCGTGGACGATTTTAACCTTCATTTAACTTTCATTTGACGTTTTATGACGTTTATGTTTTGTACGGGTAGTCATCATAATTGAATATACTCCCTAACATTCACACATTTTTCAGTGAAACCACAGCGGTACCACCAGTTTACCACATTGACACTACATGTTTACCACCAGTGGCTCACAATTACTTGGTCACGGTGGTAGAAATGTGGTAAGTAATCTTTTTAACCACAATTTGATCACATTTTTACTACGATTTTATCACAATTTTACCACAATTTCACCACAATTTTACCACAATTTCATCAAAAATGTACCACAACTTCATCATAATTTTAACACAATTTCATCACAATTTTAACTCAATTTCATCACAATTTTAACACAATTTCACCACACGCATCCCTATGAAAAAATTCAACAAATTTGGCATTTTTCTCTTGTGTTGACTTGATTAGTTTCCGTAATTATTGACTGCATTTTAAAAAGACTTAACTTTTTACCAAAAAATTCATTTTCGAAGACTCTTTTTTTCGGCCATGACTGTAAATGCAGAGACCACGCACGCAGAACAATAATTTAATTATCTCAAATACTTTCTAAATACTAAAATCCTAGTATTTAGACAAATTTAGTGCCAAATGACGACTTGGAACTAATAAACCCTTATTTGCTATGAGTAAATAAATTTATTTGCTACAATTAATTGAGAGTCTTAAAATAAACGTACATTTACCTTAAAAAATAATTTATTTGTGAACTTTTCAAATAAATTATTTAGTTATAGTAAAGTGAATTTATTTGGAACTTATAGAATGTTTTTCTGAGTGTACACTCTGTGCAAATCTTCCGTTTGGAGCTTTCTTTATTTATACGTAACTATGTCGTACCTAATACAGGCGTTGCCATAATATCCCAGCCAAGCTAAATATGTAAACACCTGTCAAATGTGACAGCTCTGTTCTGACCCTTTTTTGAATATAAAAAAAACACTGAAAATTTTAATAGAAACAATCCGGTGTTTGAATTGTACCAAAAACATGTCGCAACGTTATGTCCGAAAAGTCAGCCGACTAAGTCCAAAAAGCCGTAAAAGAAAATGCATGGTTTGACACTTCTTGGGATACGCATAACTCTTAAATGGACAAACCGAAAAGGGATTTCACGCGACCGCTCACGTTACCAAATATTTCCCTCTCAAACGTCGAAATTTGATCGCAACGGTCGCGCGTTGTTTGAACGTTCCACCTCAGTCGAACTTTTCGTTAAATATTCCACTGCTTAGCTCATTTACAAGCGTGTTTAATCTCGTAAATATAGCGTGAATGAGACACGACACAGTGTCGACGTAGCGGTGAGCAGAGATAGCCGATCATTTTTGATTGCTTAACCCGAGAAGACGAGAACAAGTGAGCGCGAGAAGGAGCGCCCGGGAGACAGATAAAAACGGATGAGAGTCGGTAACCGAAGAAGTCGAGCAAGAGATACTTATATCGGCGTACTTCATCAAAACGACTGGGAGTGTCGCATAATAGACAACGTCTTGTCCACCTTTGACAATGAACACCTCCTTGCAATCGAATAAAGAATTACCCT
>JABFPB010000959.1:0-29597 GCA_022817645.1 Ceratoteleas bidentatus | reverse complement strand
TGAGAAAATAATGAGCGAATTTTGACATTTTTGTACAAGATTTCACTGAGTTAACCTAAAATGTCAACATTCGTTCATCATTTTCTCAGGATTTAGACCGGATACCCAGGTTTTTATTTCACCAATCGATTTCTCATAGTTTGATCAACAACATACTGAATTTTCATCAATTTGTTAGGTAGTAACGATTACTGATTTTCTACCTTAAGATCGTTTCTCGAAGCCTAAAAAATGAAAACATATGTTTTTTCGAACCTGTACTTAAATTTATACCTTAAATATATATTTATAAATTTATAATAATTCAAAATATATATGTAAATAGAATATGTTAACACAATAATTTGTAAATTTAACATATTTTTTCAAATGTATCCAAAGAGTCTATCTGTTTCCTAACTTTTTATGCAATTTTCTTATTTGTTTCCAAATTTGTTTTTAATGTATTGTTTTTTCCTAAATTTGGGATATTTTGCGAATTATTACCATTTTCCTGAAATGTTTCCAAAATGTTCAAATTTGTTCTACTTTTTCTCATTTTTCAAATTGGTTTTAGTTTTTTCCAACATTTATCCAACGTGTCCAGTCTATCTTAATTTTTCCAAGCTACTTAAAACCTTCTCAAATGCAAACTTTTTCCTTGTTTCTCTATTGCACATATTGTCAAAGTTTTCCAAAACTGTCCATATTTTTCACAAATTGTCCCACTTTTCTCAAATGTTTAAAATATGTTCAAAGTATCGACTGTTTTCTGTACATGTCAGGCATCTTTTTATTCACATCATTAAATAAAACTGTTTAATCTAGCCCAAATGTTGGACTTATTTGAAGGGTGAACCGGCAAAACTCCGAAATCCGTTTTTTGTATCCAGTTGCTCTAATTTCACTTTCCCGATTATTTTTGAGAAAGAAACATAAAGGAAAAGCCATTTTATTCTACTGAATTTCCTATATCATACAAAGTAAATCCTGTTGTTTTTAATTAATAAATAAATTAAAAACAAATAAGAAAACTGCATGAAAAGTAAATCCTGTCCTTAATTTAAATGGATTCTTTATACGAAAATTTGATCGAGGGTAACTATGAATTTTTCTCCGAATACTGTTGGATAAAATTCAAGGTTGTAAGCATTTATGAGGGCAAAAAATGAATGAAATATAACTTCATAATCGATATGAATTGCAGGAGCTTGGAAAGTACCTGGAGATGGTTACGTCTTTACGGATGAATATCGGCCAGCTAGGATGGCAAAAATTTGACGTGACGAAAGTCGTAAGCAGTTGGTATCAATTGAGTTCAAGTTTGAAAACGAGGTTGATATTACTGGTGGATTGCACGGGCTGCGGTTCGCACGTTCATGTCTCCACATTTGGGGGCCATGCACACCGTGTAATTAATTCGTCCTTGAATACCAAAGGTAAGTGCAGAAAACTTAAAGTCCATAACATACCATCTCTTAAACATTTTATTTTTTCGTAAAATTCAATTCTTGATATTAAGTCTCGTCATTATCATATGTCTATAAAGCATTCTACGGTGATAATACTATCATGAAGTCTAATCCCCAAAGCTTATTATCTTATGCAACCTACAATGAAAGTTCAGTAAAATTAAGGATGTTTAAACAAAACGTTGAAATAAAGATTAAATAAAAAAAATGTATGTAAAAGTACATGTTGATTACTTCTCTTTGTCAAAATTTCAAACAGTTTTGCTGACAAATCTTAATATTAATCAAGAAATTAATAAGTCAAAGTTTTAAAGTTGGGTTAAATGAGCAATTTAAGAATTTTGGTATCGCAAGAATCAAATTATTAAGCATGTTTGAACATTTTTTTCTTTATAAATAAGAAACTCTAAAAACTGTGCATGGTTAGACGTCTTAATTGCCTTTATTTATGAAGACAACTAGGAGTAAATAAATCTTCAGTGTACCATTTGTACCCTGAAGATTTATTTACTCCTAGTTGTTTTCAAATTTTGCATTTCTCGTTTCGTTATTTGAGACGATGATCCGTGTAGATCTGCGCACAGTGACCTCACCCATCGGGATATGACATTTTGTTGGGCTGTAGGCGATTTGAAATAGTCACAAGCGTGAACAAAATGAAAGCACTGGCTTTTTAATGGAACGATTCTCAAACTTTCGGACTAGCTCAGCCATAGTAGGTGGGAAGGTGCAGGAAATGAGGGCTGGGTACAAAACCGAATGCAATTTATTGTCGTATTGACGATAAGTACATCGACAAAGTTCAAGCGCAGGACAAAATATCGGCCCTCGCGACTACGCACTTAATACAACTATGACGGCACCGTGGGCCACAAAATGACAGAACTGAAAGCTCAAATTGTAATAAATATTGACAGTGTTTAAAATAATATCGGAATTTCATAAAAATGAAAAACATTTTGGTAATTAAATAAATAAAAAAACGCATTCACGAAGATACAACGAAATGAACGTTCGGTTTTGGGAATTGATATCGAAACTAATTTGTGAATACTTGTTTATTTCCTTTCATGTAATAAATAGTCAATTCGATTAGAATTTCCTTCAACGAGTTTTACATGTTAATAGAGATTTAGATGACAATTCCGTGGGCAAATTTCCAATGTGATGCCGGAAATGTATCTGTCATTAATAACAATTTGATGACTTAAAGGTAATTTCATAACTACAGTAAATTCTACGATTCGATAACCGCTGAAAAGCTGAGATTTATAATTTCGTCCATCCCTTTTAGTACATATGTTAACTGTGATTGGCGTGTAGTGAGAAGTGGGCGGTACTAATGCTCTTTGTAATAGCCCCACGTTTCCGATATCGCGATGTTTGAAAGCGATCATTAAATGTGCAATTATGGATGTATTTAAGATCTGCAAATAGTTTTTAAGCATTTAAAAATTGGTTTAGAAATAATCGACGATGAATTTAGCTGATAAAAAATTGTATCAGTTTGATCAATTATCAGTCATTACATGGAATACAAAATATACATAAAATACAGCCATTCATGATAGTACAAAAAAGAAAATACATGTAATACGTTAATTGATGACTGATTTCTGATGAATTTTAACACGTAGGTGCTCAAGATCCCGATAGGCCATTCTTAGTAGTACGAACGGATCCTGCGGCTGTGAAACGTGTCAGAAGACGAGCAGTCGAGTGCAGTGGTGCTGTCAAAGGACAATGCTGTAAACAAAGGTTCTACGTGAGCTTTTCCCAACTTGGATGGGACGACTGGATAATTGCTCCGCAAGGGTAAGTGCCGAATAAAACCCGGAACTGATTATTCTGTTACGTTAGTTTCAATGCAACTGTTATTAATGTAAGCATTTAATGAAATAATTCTTTTTATAAAACAAAAGCTTTTATTAAATAAAAAATTGCGTCAAATACTACTTTAAACACTCATTAAAAGTATATTAATTGAATGAATTGACAAACTTAATGTATAATGTCGGATATAAACGATCATTTTTTAATTCTTTCTAATAACTTTAAACTTGCTTATAACACGAACAGTTTTAATGTACACTTACATAGTTTACATTCAGATTTATAGTAAATTTTACCATATCATATACGTTAGTTGAAAAGAATTATTGTAACTTCTACAAATTTTAAGTAGGTTAAATAGTACATTTTACTTCACAATGTATGAAAATTTGCAATACCAAATCGGAAAAGTTGTTAGAAGTTGCAATAACTCTTTTCCAATTATTTATCCAATTACTACATCATTTATGATTAACTAATAAAAACTAACATTATGAATACATTTCAGGTTGTTCAATTGTTGGTGTTTTACAATGTGTACTTCAGATTGTTACCTCTTTTGTAAAAACATAAAAATACGAAGTCATTAAAAAGACTGCGTTTGTTCGTAAATGTATGATATCGTATTGCAAATTTGTCTGATATCGATACAATATCTATAAATAAAATTTGAATTCACACGAGAAAATCACTTTCTGGTATTGCAAATTTTTAGATTATTAAAATAAAAAAAATTTTTTCTTACAAGGCGTTGGTTTAGCAGAGCTGTCTAATATCACATAACCGCATATTTTGCTATAGCATACTGACATCCTATCGTGACACTGAGTATTATAAAAAAAATAAATAAAAAAATAAAACCATATTCGCACACACAGTGCATTTTCAACAGTAGGGTTTTCTTAATGATAAATAAGTTATTTCAATATTTTCTCTTTTGAGTTTTACATTTTCGTAAGTGTAAAAAATAAAAAATAGGAATATGCGTTTAAATTGCTTCCTGTTAACTTTTCTACTAGTAGAGATAAATGGAAAGCAATGAAAGCAATGAGGTGTCTATTACTTTTAATGTCTTTCTACTGCTTGCCTGAAAAAGAATTAAAATAAAGTCATAACGCCGAGATTCGAACTCAGAAGTTTGTGGTTGAAAGGTCAGCAGTTTATCAGCCAATGATGTACATTATACTTTTGTCAAAAATGATAAACTTAAAAAGATGCACCCATATTAGCAGCATAGTTAATTGTTAAGTTCAGTAGTAAAAAGACATACATGTAATAGCAATGAACTATTAATGAACTATTGACGAATAAACGTTTAATCATTGATGAAATAATCCTTGAAAAAAGAAATTAGAAAAGCACTCAAATAAAAAAAAATCCCAAGTAAAAATCAAGATCAAGTTTTCATAAATAAATTTTTAGGTTTAAAAATTAAATACGAAATAGAATTAATCTAGATACTAATATCTTCTACTTCTGTTCGTATATTCCACAATATATGTTTGAGGTTAGAAATTAAAGCTAATAGAAATACATTGCTTAGACATTCAAAGGAATAAAAATCAATAAAAATTTTACTCGTTCTATTCCGTTTTTAAGAAAGTTGATTCGTTCTTCTACTGACTTATATTTCTTTCCATTTTTTCTTTTTTACACGGTACATTAAAGGAAAAATAACTCTCCCGTCATTCAGTTAATTCAATTAAAAATCGATAACGCAGCCGGATCCCACCCTTTGTTCTTATCCCTAACAGTCAAACTGTTCCGGCGTCGCTTCCAAGCCGGCAGAAATAACCGACTGCTCGAGACAAACTCCCAAACTAATCTCACCGAATCTGTTTGAATCAGGTATTACGCTAATTACTGCAGAGGAGACTGCGCAGCAGGTCACAGGACACCAGATACATTTTTAAACTATTACACCCACGTGATCGAGGAGTACCGAAAAATGGACCGCCTGGCCGGGATGCAGCCGTGCTGCGCGCCCCTCAAGTTTTCGCCGATGTCCCTAATTTATTATGGCCCGGACTCAAACATTATCAAGCGGGACTTGCCGAAAATGGTGGTCGACGAGTGCGGCTGTCCCTAGGAAAGTCGCCGATTTCCGGCACGGCCAACTCAAAACTGTTTTCCGATCTTCGCCAGGACAAAGATCTGAACGAGAAGACAGGGAACGTGAATGCGTGCTCTTGTTTCTTTGTGCGTGAGCGTGTGAGAGGTTCAGGGAGCTGAAACATTGCGAGATAGTGACAGACAGAGTCGGAAAGTTTGGGAGAGCAAGAGAGTAACGCGAGAGAGTGTGTGTGCGATCCGAAATACGCGGTCCAAAAATCCATGTTCCAGGTCCTAGCTCAAACTGGTCCCAAAGCCGTTCGACTGCTTCGAAAGTCGACGTACGCGACACTTGCTACTGCCATCGCCAAAGTTGGCCAGGATACTTTGAAAAAGTATCGACCAGAAAGGAAATAGAAGGAGAAATGCAATTTACACTAAACATACCACGAGGAGAAATTAAATTAAATTAAAGTGAAAGTGTCTCAGATACGATCGACAAAAGAATATCCTTTCTCATATTTTTCTAATATTATCGTCCCATTTCCTTGACACGCGGTCGTCTTAATTCAACTTCCAATGAAATAATAATACCTTGTTGTAACTCAATCTAATGCGTCTGAAGAGGTGGTTTACCGATGTTTTCGACAGTTGGGCGAATCGAACAAAGTAGGGGTCAAACTCAATTAGGGCCAATCGTGTATTCCAGGGTGATTCAACTTCGGACGATTGGGTCTGAAGTTCGATTGGAAGGTTAGAAGCAATCTTTGGGTTTCAGCTAATTTTTTTCAGGGACTCTAGGAGTTGCTGAGGTCTGTAAGGAATCAGCGTTAGAAATGAGGACGAGTTGTTTCATTTCACTGTCATTGACAAACCTCAATCATCCGAACGAATGACGCGACAGAAAAAGTGATATTAACGAAAACTAGCGAAATTGTCACTTCAATGGATGACTAGCGATTATTGTTTTGTAAATCATTGACGTGAGTTCACCAAAACTCGATCGATCATCTGTAAACCATCGTTTCCGGGATTAGGTAGACAAAGTGTATATAAATATAATTGAAACGCCTCGACGATTTGGTGAAACGTCACGGTGACGAACATTGACAAATTTAGTGAGCGCAATCGTGCGGGTTGGTCCCGTGGACGATTTCGATCGAATCGTCGGTGTCTTATTTTCTCCGATAAGTGAGAGATATATACATATTTGGAACATATTCCATAGCTAATATCGTTGAGACTCATTTTCTCAATTGTGCTTTTCTCTCGTATCAGTGCCTGGGTGTACGCATCTGGCCCGTGATAAACGAATCATAGATTTGAGAAGTGAACATAGAGAGAGCATCGGGTGACGATCGCGAACAAAGGATAACAGAAGTGATACACTGTAAGCACGGTCTCGTAAAATCGCGCACAACATGTTGACGATCGTCGCACGGAAAATGTGACCTGTTAAAACAACTCAATTAGACCCTCCATTGTCAAAGAAATTCAATTTTGTCCAACCTACGCAAAAAATTAACCTTTACGTGCCTGTATGTCGGGCGCAAAGTGGTTCCTTTCCGCCCTCGGGCGTAAAGTGGTTGTTTTCCGCCCTCGGGCGCAAAGTAGTTCTTTTCTACCTTATTTCCATCCTTTGTCGGAAAATGAACAACTTTGCTCTCTTCATATGGACACTGATAAAGTTAATATTGTATACAAATGTCTACCGGACGAAAAAACCTACTTTATGACCTTGATACGAAATATGCTACCGTAATAGACGGATTCGCCATTGTTTCGAGTCTTTCATGGCAACTTCAGTCCTGGCAGCACTTAGTCTATAAAATCTCGAATTCTGACTTGCGATTGACCGACTTCTGACATATAACGTTGACTAGTTGTCTATAAATGGGAAAGGCAAGTTAAGTTGTTCCATATTCCGTGTGTTTGCTCGCTACATGTTGTGTAGAACCAAACTAGAAATTTTACTGACCATTCTTCGCAGCGTAGGTTACCGGGCAATGGAGCAAGCCGATTGCTCAAAGGATATTCGAGACGCGTTGCTGGATTTCGGGGTGATAGTCCAAGACCGAGCGAACTAGTCACGAGAAAATTTAGGTATAATCTTGGTAAGGATGGCGGTCAGTGTTTTGCGAGCGTCTACTATCGTCATTAGAAACGTGCCGTATGAACGAATACACAGCTTTCGACAATTGGTTTCATTCGATCGAATTCTCGACCTCAGACAAATGGATATATTTTTATATGAAAATTATAGGTAGTTAACTCTCGAAAAGACGCTTTACTTCTTTGTTCGTCTATCTGTTTCTTTTGTACATATAGACGGATGTCAATGTGCAATCCATTAATAGACAGTTGACATTCAAGTTAATAGAATAGCATTTAGCGAGATAGCGAGGGTGCTTTTATAAGCTCGATTAGTTTGTTTCACTACATAAGAAGCAAATTGCCTTTTGATATTCATTCTAGACGACGATACTGATGATAGATCACAAGGTGATCGAAGTAAACGGCACCCAGTGAAGCTGTTATCCTGAAAGTGACTTTTCCATCCGGTTATCCTTGGATTACATCCTTTCGTTACTTTTGACGTTCAGTCACTTGTAATGAGCGAACATTCGGGATACGTAGCGACAAAAATCTCGGATTCAATAAAATCCAATGAAAATATGGTTTCATCTTTGTAATATCTAATCGATATCATGTAAACTAATCAGTTCAAGTTTCTTATTTTTCTTATTAAGAAAATAGAAAAAATAGATTAGCTTTCTATTATTCCACATATCTCACATTTAACTCATAAAAAATTCGTATTAAAATGAATAAAATGTTCAGTTTTACAGCTAGAAGTAATTTGAAATTGTCGCTCGTTTTTCTTTTTATGGATAATATTGCTTGAAAACAAATTGAATTGGAAAACTGAATCAATTCAAAATGATGTGCCTAAGATTTAACTCAAACTGTTCCACTAGTTGCTAACTATATGAAATAAACTATTATTTATGGTATATAGATAATCAATTAAAAATTAAATTTATTACATCTACAATAACTATTTGTAGTAAACCCATGAAACAAATTTATATTTAAGCATTAATTGACAGCATCAACATTTTTTTCATTGGATTTTATATCCGGGAACTTCATTGCTGCGTATCGAGATTTTCGCTTAATAAAAAGGATGATATTTCATTCGATCTAAGCAGATCAACTATTCTGTCCACCTGACAAATACTGTAAAAGTATAATGGTCCTTTTGATTGTCAACGAGTATAAACTTGAATTTAGTCGTCGCCTCCACTCCTTAAAATTACCTTTAACCTCCCAAATTATCTGAAATTATTTTTCTACTTGAAATAGCTTGACATAGTTCATGTTATTATAAACGCTGTCTTTGTCATAAATCCGCTAAAGTATCAGTGAAAAGATGAAGCACCCAGTTTTGTGGGCCTTTCGCCTCTGTCGCTATAATAATTTGCTATCTGTACGCATTCAAACCGTTTTCGATTTCATGCTTGTAATAATATCCAAATTAAGGATGAATTTACCAACAAAAGTCTAACTTTTCAATTGAAAGTAATAAATAAACTCGAAGCACTAAAAGTCGCTCCAATTCAAGAAGATCCGTTTGCACGATTCAGACATCTATATATCCATTCGAAACGTGTTTATCATCATTCATTATGATGCTTGAAAGTTCATTAAAATTAATTTGTTGTCATGAACTGATACTATCCAAAATGCAAAAATTTAAGAAACTTTTAAATATAAAGTCACTCTTGTATATCGCAAAACATTTCATTTGAGGTATAAAGCTGCTCAGTATTACAGTAAATCGAATATATACAATTGTTCAATACTTTTTTATATCATGAAAATGACATTCAGGAAACGAAACACCATTGATTAACCAGTATGTGCCAACATGTGCCAATATGATCGAGTATTGATCGTTTATATAAAAAAGTCAGTTCGATGTTTTGTTCGAAATTTAGTATCTTCTAATCGAAGTACTGAATTATGAGTGCAATAATATTCATCAGAAAATTACTATATCAGGGAACCATGGAAACACCGCAGATGAATCTCCCTCTTAAGTTTTGAAAGTTCAATGAAAAATATGAAAATTATGACATGAAAATAAGATATTCGAATAAGTTAATCGATGTAGATGATAACGTAAATGATGTAGATGACGCTGCTTAGATGAAAATGCATTATCTCGACATCGCCATCTGCACTTCACGATTTCACTAAATACTCTCCAGTTCCAAACTACGAGTAGCTTGCTACCTCAAATACCATTCTATGTTTCTTGTCTTCTTTACCTTACCATTAAATTTCTAAACACGTCTCGAGAATCAGTTCTTCTCTTGCACTTTAAGTACCCTTGCAAATATTTTCTTTTCAAAAGAAAATAATTGAATTTTCTGCAAATTCCGCATTCATTTGAAGTGTCTGGAAATCATTTATTCTGACTTGAATGCCATTATACTTGAATTAATTTCAATTTATGAATTCAAGGTGAACGTATTTTTAATGTCGATCTAACTGGACTTGGAAAGAATAGAGAGACGAATTCAAGTATGTATGTTTGAATACAGATAGTGTAAATCCGATTGAGCAAAAACAGATTCTGTTTGAAGAATTAAAATGAACTGAAAAGCTAATTATGAATTCCGAATCTTTCTACCGAGTAATTATTTAATTGTCATTTAACTTCTTTCAATTAACTATTCGTATTTAAGAAATATTTTTTCAGGGTAGAAAGTAACACTCCCAGCACTTGTTGGGAAAGCAAATTTGAGCTACCCACTTTCATTCGTTGAAGATTACTTTGTGAATCTGCTTAATTCACTCAAAGCCTAATTACTGACTTTGCATTCCCACGACATAACCAAGGCATAAATCCTAACAATGATTCGAGCACAGGCGCCATTTGCGTTCGTGTCCTTTCTGTCGATTTTTTACTCGAAATAACGAAGAAGCATATAATGCGAAGAGGCAAAGGATTTCCGCATCAATTCGATTTTGATTCTACGACGAAGCAAATGCGCAGCGCAAAAAGACGAAAACGAGCAAGGAATAATGGCGGCTATACGGGAAACAGACGCGCGTACATGGGCGACCGAGTTTCTTACTGAGAGCTTAGACTTTTTTTATTAGTTGCGAAAGATCTTCACGAGAATATGTATATACAAGGTGGGTTATCCAAATAACGGTATATATTGTATAAAAAAGATGCGATTAAGGTTTAAATGTAAACAATAAAACTCAATCTAATTGCCTTGTTTTTTATGCGAAACGTATGAAAGTATCGAGTAACAATTTAAATATAACAATAACGAAACAAGAAGAAAGGAAGAAATTAAGCCGCGACAACTATTAAACAAAATTATATGTAAAAGTACGTATATAATTATTATATATATGCATATATACATACATATACATATGTATGCTTGTAGATATGTATGTATATCTATGAATGTATTTCTGCGCGAGAACCACAAATCGGCGTGCTCAGAGGGAAATAATCCAGAGTTCAAAGGCTACGGGAAAAACAACGACAACAAACAATAATTCTGTTAAGAAACGACGAAAGAAACGAGGCAATATGAACAAAGTTTGCGCGTGTTAATTATCGAGCAGAAAACCAAACGAGAGGGTAGCAATACGCGAGACGGAGTTAGGAACCCTTGCGGATGAGTTCCGAGATTTTTCTCGGGACGTTTTTGGGACACTTTCGAAACGTTCGCGAAGAATTTAAATGAAAATTGACGGGACAGTATTGAAAAAAGGAAATGATAAATTGAGGCACTTTTCTTACTCGCAGTAGGTTTACCTTGACAAAAATGATTTTTTTACTGCCATTAATCTGTCAAAACTGATTCGAATCAAAAAAATTCCATTCAAACCGAATGGTGTCAGATTCAAATCAGCACAGGTTAATCGCGATCATAAAAATATCAATTTCGCCAACCTAAACCAGAGTTCGAATAAGAAAACTGCTCCAATTACTCCTTTCCTTTTTCTCCTCAAAAATCAATTTTCCTCTAAATTTCGCGACTCATCCGCGAGGGAATGGCGATACGCGGGAATGCGAGCGAATTTACCGGGTAAAGCAGCGTACGACATAAATTTTAAACACAAACATTTTATAATGCGTGTAAAGTTACTCGGCCTCCACCACACGTCTACGAGTCCGGGCACTACCTATGATCATAGAGCGTTTTCGTAAGTTAATCAAATGACGATTGCGAGATCAACGAAACAACTATTACCAATATTGAATACGTAACGCGAGGAAAGTATTAGCGAAAGTAATCGGCGACGCGAGTTCGCGAGATCGGATCCCCCAGGTGGAACGGCACTTATTTCACCGGTCAGTTTCGGACTAATATCAGGCCGTTGATCTTGATAGAAGGAATGGACCTTTCGAAAGCCACAGGACAGCGACAGGTTGCGAGGGAGGGCGGGGGTACCACAGTATCGTTACTCTTCGAAAATGTAATCGATGCGGCGTTTCTGAACGCAGAGCTAACCGAATCCAAGGAAACCAAAAGAAACAATAAGCGACTGGAAAAGCAACTACGAGACAATAATAATAATGAAACAGACTGTCGATTACGAAGCGGAACGAGGCGCGTTCATAGGACTGATCGTTTTCATTTCTTACCTATATAAATATAAATGTATCTATATACACATTGGGCACTATGATAATTATCCGTTATGCAAAATTTGTAACTGTGATGATGATTGACTCGAGAGAGGAGAACGAAATCGATTGGTGGGACTGGGAGGGAGGTGAGGGAGGGGGCGGGGCGGAGGAGAAAGAAGAGAGAGGGAGAATAGATTAGAATTGCATTTATTTCAGCTTTTGCAGCGAGTTTAATGTGTACAAAGAGTATGTATAGAAATAAATCGCGCGGTTTCACAAATAGGACATAAATGATATACATTGATTTGCAGGTTTCTGAGTCAATTACTACATAGTGTAATAATAAACTTAAATAATAAAAGACTTTATGCATTACGCAGAGAAATTTATAGGACTGCACACAAGTAAATTAAGACGGCCTACAACACGCCATAGACAATTCGACGGACATAATACATTCAATTACATCTAGATAAGAAATATCGAGGATTAAGCTAATCACGTTCGTCGCCCTGGAGTAGAACAGCATCTAGTAATGTTATTTTGCAATAACAGTCAGTGTTGCCAGAAAGAAGGATACAAATATTTGAAACCATTTAATTCACGTAGAATTAGGGGTATTTGTCTTTGTCTATCTGGTATCATTGGTAATAAAATGTCATGTTCAATGTTCAGTTTTTAAAATGAAATTTATAATTGTACAATTTCTTTTTGGAATGTGTTAAAAAGAGTATCTTTAAAACGGGCAATTAATTTTCCAGGGGGTATATAGTTAATATCTCTTGTTTTAAGAACTGCGCATATAGAGAAAATGTGTATTATTTTTCACGTATTGCTAAGATGGTTTCATTCTTAAAAAATAATCTTTAATTTCGTAAAATTTTGTAAAAAGACTATAACTGTTATGAAAAACGTGTTTGAAAAAAGAAAAAAATCTGTGAACTAATTCACTGAAGAGCACCAACGAGTTACAGGAATAGATTAATTTCTTGAATAATGTAATTATGTTACATTCTAGTTTTCTTGCTACCAAACAATGTAAATGACTACTACAACTGTTAATTGGCACCCTCATAATCGTATCTAACCATTTTGAACATATCGATTTAATTATAATGCAAAATGCAAAGCTCAGAATATATAAATTAAGCGGTCAACTTCATAAACGGTACTCACAGGTACTTATGCGCTTACGAGAAGATGTTCTTTCATTCACAATTATTCATTTAATTGGATGAATTCAAAACAGTATTACATTGAAAATTCGTTGCAGATGGAGACGGGAAAGGCGACCAGATCAGTATTTAATTTTTCCACACTGAATTATCATTCGTAGGTTATTAAGTGAAGACTTAAACTACTTAACAAATAATCTGTTAAGTCAGTAGCTGATTTTTATCTTAAAATATTGTAAAGGGAATTTGTAATTCTCGCAAGCGGTTATATCAAGATATGAACATTAAAAGGAGTACGAAAAGTTGCATTCTTGAATCACATTCTATACGTAGACCTCCGTTGTATGCGACTGATAGGTTAGACACGTTTATATCTACGTTAGGTTAGGTATATTAATGAAATTATATATATGGTAGAATGCTTTATTAAATTGCAAGCGTATTTATAGAATACAATTGAAGGAAACTGAAATTTCTCACGAAAATTCTTTTAAAAGTATTACTCAATAGCGTGGTAACAATTACACTAACTTTCAGAACAAGAATATTTACAAAGTACAAACCGAAACAGTTTGAATATAATTAATATTACAAAGTACGAAATAGACAGGGAATCATTTAAGCACATCAATTTTCGAAGTCATCCTAGTCTAATGACCAGATTTTAGTAAGTCTCACCGCGAAAATCTCGCATTTTACTATCTAATAGTCATTCAGATCACAGTGAATTCTCCGTCCTACAACCAGTATGAAGTGGAATAATTCTTGGTAGCACATTTTAAGTGTAATGTCATACTTCTTAACAAGAGATATTAACGTTGTAGAAGAAAAGTTTTAATTACATATTATTTTTATCGCAAAGTTACTATTTGTAGAATAATATTGCCAGTTGCTGTTTTTCTGGGGCACTGTTGTCTACAAAGGCTTCAAGTTGTCTTTAAAATGATTTTAGAGTCGTTCCGCTTTTTATGTTTTCGGGGAGAGCGTTATAGAATAATATTTTTGGGTGCCTAGAGCCTTATCATTAGTAAAAGCAATAATATTTTTCAGTCGGGTGATTTTGCTCGTCCAGTTGCCTACGTAATCGAGACGATTTCACATTTTCCGAAAATATTGCGCCTAGTTTCATTTCGAGTATTAAAATTACCATATGCCTTCCTTGCCGAGTAATAACCAGAGATCCTCGAAATAATCTCGGAGTTCGTTAAATTGAATTCAATGAAAATTCAATGACAACGAAGAGATCGTTCGGATAAGTTGAAGTTTTATTGAATCAGTTTTCAATGATTAAAATATACTTATTTTAAGTATATTTCCATTTACCAAAGCTAGACAAAATGAGAGATTCTGCAGTATATCTGATGATAATTATGATAATTAGGGAAGTCTTGCAAATTAATGAGTAATAGCAAAAATGAATTTGGGGTATCAAATTTATATTCATATCAAATTTGACAGTGACCCAATATTTAACTTGTTTGTTTTTGATGCGAATACCAAATTGTCTCGGTATATCAACCGCTAAGACAGTTTTTGAAAATAGCGAGAAATAAGACAGTTCCACAGTATAAAGAAAATGTTAACTAATGCATGGTAAAAGAATATATAAAATAACTGATAAAAAAATAAGAAATCGAAAAATTGAAAAAGTACCGTAAAGTATAGAGTGATTTCAATTTGTAGCAAGGCAACGATTTTAGAGCTGCAAAAAAATTATTATAGAAGTTATTATAGAAGCGTTCCAAATGCACATTGGAATAGATTTTGTTTTCCATAAAATACGACAGATTTGACTTGTACCGAGTATGTCTGGATGTTACCTGCAAGGCGGTGTTCAATTATCAATTATTGAACTGTTCAAGGAGTATTTCATATCACGCGTCAGTGTATGTGTGTTATCAGCATGGTACAATTATACAGTGTACAATTATCAGCATGGCTCTACTCTGTAGTTTTTGTAGTCTCTCTTTATCTTCTTTCATCACATATAATCTTATAACAGAAGATCATATGTGATACAGTTTTGTAATTTCGGTTTCTGACACAGGCTTCACTGCAGCCATCAGTCCTGTTTAAGAAATCCAATTAACGAAGTCTACACTTGGGTAAAATGTTGAAAAATAATTAGTCCTTTTTTAAATTACAAAATGTGTACCTTCTTGGGGTTTAATAATTTGAAATTTTGTCTCGTCTAGTGGTTTGAAATAGACAGAATATGGTATATTTTGAGCTGCTTACTACTCATATCGGCATCTGTGACTTAGAAATTTATGTCATAGGCAAGCACTTCCGCTTCGTGGCATCAAGAAAAACGCTCTAATAATTACAGTTTCAGAAGTAACACTCGGATGTCAAAACCAGCCAATTTCCTCAATAGCTTAGAACATCTCTGTAATATCGCTTAAACTGTAATATTTGGCGCCCTTTTTCTTTGAGTGTTTATATTACACTGCACAAATCTGGCATAAAATAACTGTTGAAATGTGAAATCTTCACATCAAAATGTCGAGATACTTCCACGCTTATCCTTTTAAATACAAGGACTAAACACGCAAGACGTTTGAAATTGTTCCAGTTGACGCTCTTAAAATTTAACTTTGGACTTAACTTTGAAAGTCGATAATTTGTAAAGGGTGTACCTGTTTGATTAATGTGCACTTTAAGGGGTTACTTTTTGTGAAAACAATTAATGTTTATTTGAAATGACTTTACTCTTCAAATGAGCAAAATGCTCAGTGACGATATTTTACAGTTATCTTTAATTTATGAGTCGTTTCTTTTCGTCCCGATACGTAGGACTAAAACCATTTCAACGCTCTTCCTATTGTTCTATATCGTTTCAAATGCGCGTGTACGATGTACAAAAAAACCACAACAGCATACTTTTTCTTGCTAATCATGGTAGTCCGATCATCTAAAACTGGCTGCAACGCAGTTTCGCACGAATACTTCTATCTGAAGCCTGCCTTTTCTTTTATTTGAATGACAACCCCGTTTTTACATACATTTCCTGCGTTACTGTAACCACGCGTTCTTTCAAAAGCATTTGCACCTAATTAAGATAACGATTTTTAATTCTTAAGTCAATTTATTATAACGATTAATGTATAACATGAACAAAAGATGCATCTATAAATTTCATGATTTTTTTAAATTTATTGCTTAGACAATCTATTAATCATCCATTATTTTTTCAACAGTTGTTAATTTTTTTAATTATGAAATCGACAGAACTTGCAGATGTAATATTGGAAAATTTGACAAATGCTCAATTCAGCATTCATTATCAACTATTACGTATCGTTCGCAGTCAAAATTGTATCTTTTTTTAATATTTGTATAGGTGCTATCGTTTGTGATTGTATCCAGTTTGAAAATTTCACTGTGTAAGGTCATCACTGCATTCATTTTCTGTGTGAACCAATTCCTGTAGTTCTTTTAAAGATTGAATGCAATTCGTGCAAGTTCTCTAAGTTTATTATAAATAGGATTAAAAAAAGCAATACAAATGTTCAATTCAACTATTCGAAACGACATTCTGGTTTAAATTCATATAATTATATACAATTATAGAAAAGTTGTTGAATCATGATAAAGTCATACCAAGTTGAGTTAAATTCAGATAAATTTCCGCAGTTCTTTATTTTAACAATAGGTACATTACATTATTACTAATTTTAGACCGAATATGTTACTTAATTATTAAGTTACTGAAAGAACAACAATTACAATCACTGTTGTTAATAAATTCTCAATGTACGTGGATATATATTATTTAAAGTATAGAGGAGAGCCTTACATCTCGGCCACTATTTTTTTCATAACTGAAATAATACTGAATTAGATGCTTTTTTATTTTTACTCATAATTGTATAATTTTTCAACTGCATAATACATTAATCAAGAATTGTGAACAAATTGTATCTGTTATGTACGATACTGATTTTTAAACGTGTGCATTATGCTCGACCGTAGGATCCTGACTTATCTAGACAAGCAAAGAAAACGAGAGGTTTCGCAATGAAACTTATACAGTACTAAATTTTGCCAATCTTTGGTATTGTTTCATTCCTAAACATGTGAATTTCGTTATAAACATTTATATTTCTCAAATAACACCTTTTTTGTTAATAGATGATTTAGACGTATACAAAAAAACTAATTAGTACGGATTTCAAAATTAGCAAACAAAGAATACTAATTTTGCAAAATTAGCAAACAAAGAATGCAAATTTTGCAAAATTAGCATACAAAGTATCCTAATTACAATCTTAGTGAAAACGTATTTTGTTGAAAAACCTGAGAAAAATGGTTATGAGTTTTAACATCGCCACATCATTTGATATTTCTTACTTAGCCTAAACGATTTATTTAAGAATTTACGTAAAACTGAACTGTATATCCTACAACCTATTAAAAAGCATAGGAATCATACTTTCCATCGTTTGTTGTTTAGTATCATTAGATTTCTTTCAACGTTCAACTGTCTGCACATTAAGAATTCCGCTAATCTCATTACGATTGTCAAAATTATAGTTCTACATATATATTTGTTGGTTCATACAGTTAATGAATGACTCGCTAATACAGCTTCTACATTCAATTGTAGAAGCTGTATTAGCGAGGGAGCGATAAAGGGGAGGATAAGGGAAAGGGAGAGGGAAATGGTAAGGGACGAAAGATAGAGAGGGAGCGAAGTAGCGCTGGAGGACATTTATCATCAATCTTTCGCTGTGGGCTAGCATCAATTACATCGGCTTTCGTTGATTCCATGCACACTTTGATTTCCCTTGCTCGTTTCCCAATCGAACGACTGTAAATATAACGATTAATTTTGATACTATTTCGTAATATAAATATTATCAATTTACACGATTGCGTTCGACAATAACGAGTTTGGCGGTCAAAGTCGAACATTGATGACATGTGTAATTGATGTTGTCCATTCGTGCACTTTTTATTACTCTACGTATAATTGTAAATAGACGTACACTTGCGTACGTGCAATTATAAGAGCAACAAACCGTAGGGCGAAAAGCTACGGGACACCAAGTAAGCAAAACCGATGAATACCCGTAATCGAACCTTGACTGCGACATTTAGTCGACGACAAAACAAATGGATGTGCGAAAGAAAGTGTTTTTAAAAAGTATATTCAATTTGGTGGGATAGTTCGTTGACCCACACAGCCTTACTGGGCCTTATTAAGATTATTATCGCATTATTACTAAATTACTATTTAAAGTAAACCAAACGAAAAGTAAAAAAAAAGAATTGCAATATTTACGCTACTTCCAATATCCAGTATCCCAACGTAAACTTAACTACTGTTGTAAAAGCGATCTTGATTGCCCACTTTTATCTGCGAGACGAGGTCTGCGCTAGAGCGAGCGTGTGTAATTTCGCGTGAATGAACGAACGTGCGACGAGCGAGACTCGTTATTGAAAATAAGGAAACAAACACTTACTACTTGCCACTTTCAAACTACTAGTCAAAACTAAGGGAAAACAACTATTGCGTCCAAGTAAAAGATAAGACGTTTTCTCGTATTCGTAGTATTATCCAAAGCCACTGTCGAGACGGTTTTCGTTTGGATTGCTGTCAATAAATAACAACCTACAATCTCGAAAAAAAAGGGTTCTTTTTACACGGGAGAGGACGTGTCCGCACGAGGGGATTAATTTTTAAACGAGTGCACCTTTATACGAATTGATATTAAACGAAACACTCATAACCGAAGCAACGTAAATTAATCGATGAAACGACACGTTATCCATTTACACTCGAAGTGAATTAACAGTAAGGTCTGTACGATGAATCGAACGTCGAGCCAATTCATGTGGATTTTTATAACAATTTTACTACATTTATTCCGCTTGAATTTTATGCATAATCCACCTAAATTCTATCTTGAAATTCAACGAGGGAAATTTCAGCAGGGTTCAAATGTTAACGTCACGACACACGAGGAGGAAAGATGACAATATTCAAACAATTGTTGATGTTGACACATTTTGACAGATTCACCGTCATCGTGATCAGGATGAGTCATTGGTAGGCAGGAAAAGTAACGCGGACAATTGCGCGACGAGTGTACGAAACAGGGCTTTTCGGAGACGGACATTACGAGGAGAATCGACGTTATTTTAAGCTCAAACCGTATCACCGGAATGTCAAAAAACGCCCACTATTAGGTTCCAAGACAACTACCCCAAAGCCCCACTCAGCCCTCTCAAGCTATTATATATATGTATATACATGCATAAGTCAATTTATATACATATACATACGAGCGACACAAAGTATTAAAAGATAAGACAAATGTACGTGAACTTATTATTACATTATTAATATTATAATAATTATTGTTATGATTAGTTCGAGAGAGTTTTTGTGGTTCTCCATTTTCCCTCGAAACATTGTAAAACGAAACGTTCTCACGTATATATACATTACGCTTCAAATGCTATTAATGAACTCGACATTAAATTCTACAGTTTAGTTTTGTATATATATAAATATATATACATAATATAAATAAAAAATGTATAATTATATAAGGCAAAGTGATTCACGATCTTTTAAATAATAACAAGTATATATGTCAGGATGTCCTTAAGGAGTTCAACAAAATGTTTCGTCAAAAACAGGTCAATACTAGAAAAATTGCGATCGTGAGACGGTTCAACTTTTAATTCGAAGATTTAATGAATATTACATCCCTCAAATATGGAAAACGGAACTTATTTGTACTGAATTTTTGCAAATGTTTAAACTAAATTTTACGTAAGGGGGAAAATTCAGTGGAAATGTCTCTTGTCTTCTAACCATAAGCAATGGAGTGGACGATTAAATCTTCTAATCAAAAGTGTGTGCATTGATTTTGTTTAATTTTGAGCTGACTTAGACGTAGATTGAAAACAATTTTCTTCGTCTTCTTGAAGGCCACCCTAATATGTACACATTATACATATATATATACAGCTTCATAAAGTACGAGAGAAAGTGGTATATTTTATTTGTGAAATATACGTCAGTCTTATTATATTCGAATTTTAATGTACAGTTCATGTTAATGAAATTGAAGCGTAACATTTTCCGTTGAATCAACTGTTACTGAGCGAGTATCCTTCGTGCACTTCTGTCACGGTATTGGTTGCATGTAAATATACTCAAATAACTCGATTACGCAAGTCTCAAAAATCCATACACAAATCTTGACGAATATAGTAATAACGCATTTTGATAGACATATTACTATTCATTTACCTATTCGTTCTCGATAGTTCACTTCAGTTCACTCGAACGCAGCTTACTTTGTAAATAAATATAAATAAATATCGAAACGTCAAATTACGTACTCGTTTTTAAGGGCAGACGATAAATATGTAAAAAAATCATTACCCTTTGCGTTATCGTGCGACCAAAGCACCGCAGAAAAAATTTTCCGTTGCGGTTCTCGCCGGCTGTTCACGTTGCGCCATTAATAAATGTCAATGTAAATTTGTATATTTACATAAACTAGTGAATCATCATTTGCACAAAGTGAACAACAATTGACGAAACGAACAGTCGTTATGAAATATTTCGTTTGGCACAAGTTACTACGGCTGAATTGACATTGGACGTGTCGAAATTTTCCAAGGTGAAAGTGATAATGTTCGGACAATAAAGAGTTGACAATAATCGTTTGGCATGATTCGAATGATCCTTTTATAGTACGGAATTGTGGCGTTGATTTGTATTGCGCAAGAAAAATAATGTTTTTGAGAACGACTTACAACTACCACATAAGTTTGGTCGGTGGGTTTTCTAGACTACCTACATAAACGGTACGGTTTTTATAACGATTTATCATAGCGTTTCACGTCAGTCTTTTGATAATCGTATGATTTTTAAGGGCCTACGTCAATGATTCGTAATAGTGTTTATTCGGCCAACTGCATAGGTTCTTAGGCAGTAGCTGCTGCTAACCCATACGACACAGACCATTGCAATGTTACGAGGGTCGTTCAGTCAGTGTTAACATGCGGTTCTGCCAATGTTAACACTTCGTAAACGGCACTCGTAAACTTTGTGAATTGCAGTGCAATGAATCCCGACTCATTCGATTTCGAGTCAGCAAGACGGACGTTTACGCGGACACTGAATACGACCTACGGAACATTATTTTTCTTCAACCACCAATCGGATCAATGGAAGGCCTTTTGTTTCGAGTATTTTTATAAACGGCATTTACATGCAGTCACAATCCGAAAACAATTACGACACTGTGCTAAATTTGTACTCGTAAATTTATACTGGCAACCAGAACAATTTCTTTGGATATTCAACAGTCTCTCACTGCCCTGTGTCCGACAGAAATCAAGCTGAACCGGGAAGTCGCACGTTGTCCAATCAAAAGAACCTTCGCGAAGAGAAATAAAACGGCACGGACTGTTAAATTCTAAGAGAAATTAATTAACCGCGTAACACATATAATGATCGAACGTTACGCTAAATCTATAATATACTCAAAGTTAAAAAACTACAAGGCCTGAATATAAACGATCTTGCGAAAATTCTGCTCTTCGAATTCATTTGTCTCGTCATTGCCAGCAAAACAGAAAATTGTCCATGATGAACAACAATTTTTTTAGCATATATAAATAATATAACGGAATTTTGCATTGTACTATAAGTATGTAAGCCTGTCAATTATATAATAAGAATTGTTAGTGTTGTACTAAGGTATTGTGATACAAAAGCGATGTAAATTATTGTGAAATATTTAATAAAGCACTCATCACGTCGGCGGACGAGAGTCATCGCGAGTCCGCTAGATTTTTGCGTTTGGTTTTGGCGTTAAACACTCATGGTCCATCTTTTCAAAAGTATCGAATCAGAAGGATGGCCGCTCAGTAAAGAAGAACGTCTCGTGGTCCACGCTGTGAATATTTCCTCAAATTCATTTATTTTCATGTAATAATTACAAGTCTTTTCTCAATGTACAGTTCAACTTTACCTAACTGATAAACATCTCACGATTGTTTGTCAGAAATGACACGATAATAAGAGCCCAGGCTCTTCAAGGTCGATCTTGATCGGTTCCCGAAGAGAAGAATCATAAGGTTATTAATGTTGTCAAAAAGAGCATGAGCGACGTTAGCTCGGGCGAATTCAATTCGAAGATAACGAGATACAGAGAAGCGTTTTGATTGGCGAGGCAATTTTGTGAACGAAAGTCACAGATACAATCTTCTTATTCCAACCGCTTGTCTAAGTTGGGCATAGGTATTAGCAAATTAATGATACGTTGTCATTTCGAAGGAAGCATCATTAGTTGATGTTGTTTGATAAAATGAATTGAAATGTAGTGCAATTGCTGTCAAGCTGACTGACATAGATTCTGTTTACAATCGCAATTCATTTGACTAGAAAACAAACTATGCATCGGAATCTCGACAAGAATGACCCGTATGAATTATTGATACAAGTATTCAGAATTTGTTGGAAACGTTTACGCAGCATTTACGTCAAGTACGTTTACAATTTCTTACCGAATTCTGTTCTTCGTTAATCCCAATCCCCAGTTTTTTCGAACAAATGTTGATACCATTTAGTTGAAACGTTCCCTAAACAAGCGTAGTAAGTGTACTGTGAATATTGTGCAGTAATTTATTATATACTCTCCATTTTTATATGCCATCTTTTAATTCAAGTATTGCTTCCATAGTTTCAACAATCACTTCAAGCTTCCAGTCTACCCAAACAAAATGCAATGCTAACCCTATTGGCCATCTTTGTAAATGTAAATGTATATTATAATTATTTTGAAAAAAATTAGTCTTAATATAGTTTTTCAGTCAGATGGTTATCTGACTTTTTACGGTGTACCGAACTGCAAAGTGTCTGGTAGAAATCAGATTGGAACATTTTAAACTGAATACGAATTCAATTGAATTAGTCTGATTATTCACATTATAAAGTCAAGTTAAAAGCCATAATGAACATTTTATAAGACAGCCCATGTTTCATTTCTTATTCATTGCCATTCAAAAAATGTGATTAACTCCTGGCGAAAATTACGTATCGTAGTATTTTTCACCAGAATACCATACAAATCATGACAAGAATTACTTTATAGTATACTTTCATATTCTTTTTCCCTAAATATGATACAGATTCCTGGAAAGAACTCTGACGATATCTACGAAACCTTTAATTGAGACATTCAAGAGGATAATGATGCTGTAAAGAGAGTCTTAATTAAGATACTTTTGTAGGGATTTTAAGTCAGTTTACTGCGTCTTAAAAAGGCATATTATTTACGTACGTAACTTGACGTATGGTGTCTTAAAATACGACACTAGTTGACTTAATATCTACGCTTAAACTTATCCACTTCTAGCGCAATCTTCCTTTTACGTGAAAACCCTTTGCATTTTGTCTTAAGGAAATACGACACATTCCATTATCTTCTGTCGACGTCCTGCGATCGACGAGGTTTATTTTCTACTCAAATGACGTTACGATAACTAACAATCTATGAACGCTAGTCGCAACTCTGTCGAAATATAGCGCTCGACTTTCGGCGACTTAGCGGTCCAAGAAAACAAACTGGAAACTTGGAATTAGTATATTGTGTTACCGGGGAAGCAATGTAATTGTCGTCCAATGATTCGACCGTTACGTTATTCCTCGCAAGGCACCAAGTATTTTTGCTAAAAATGCTTAGATTCCTTAGTGCGCCAGGAAGAGTACCAATTTGGTGCTCTGCTGCAAAATTAAAAGATAGTTTGAGGACAGTGATTAAACGCTGTCAAACGAACGCAAACAAATTCCTACGATAAAAATCAATAACGTCGATGATGAACGGCAAATTATGCTTGTTCTCCTCGAGAACGCGTCGATATCGATCTATCCGCCAATTTATAACGCGTTATCTATAAGTACTATTTCCTTTGTATGTATTATAGATCGATCTATTCGAAATGAGGATCCTTGATATCGCGCCGGCATCGATCCCCTGTAAACACGACTAGTATAGCGTGCGTATTTAACGAAGAAAACAGAGAGTAATTGGCGAACGGAGAGAGCGACGGTTGCGGCCAAGAGGAAAGACGCCGCGTGAGAAAGGGCGCGCAGAAAGTCGGGCATCACGTGTATCATTTGGCGTGAATTCGTGCCTCATGGGTACAAGCGTCGCTGTCTATGTTGGGACGTTTTATTGAGCCTCGGCGTTTATGTTTGTCCTTTCGACTTATCTGATTACCTACCTACACTCTAATCTAACATTTGTTATATTGTCTTTTGCGGAATATTATATTTCAACGGATGCGAATTCCAAAATAAAAACACCCTGACAACAACTTCACTTCCGCGTGTACTTATTTTAACCTATCCCTTCCACGACTCTCCAAGCAGAAAATAGCGTTATACCTTTTCTTTATCTTGAAAACGAAGCATTCAACGCTTGAGTGCAGCAGTGAGACTCCGAGCAACTGTTCGAAGTTAGAGTTAGAAGTGATAAGGGTTTCGGAAAATTTTTTTGTTTTGTGAAATTTCTCTCACAAAAAAAACGATTTTTCCCTCTACTGAAGAAAACGATTTTTATTAAAAAACGATTTCCTCTATATTTCTTCAGTAGAGGAAATCGTTTTTTAATAAAAAAAGTGGAAGGAGCTGCAGTTTGTAAAATATTTGTTTAAAGGAATATAAATCTAGGAATTTCGATCGTTCTCAGGTAGGGGTGTGCGGTAAATTTCGGTAAATTTACCGAATTTTACCCAAATTCGGTAAATTTACCCAAATTTACCGAATTTGGGTAAAATTTTGAAAATTTCACTCAATCTAAATTTGGTCCCGGATAGAGCTTGACGAAATTTTATCCAAATTCGAGCCCGCACACCCCTATTCTCAGGTATCGAAAAGTTTACTAATAACGCACCCTACATGAGAGGGTATTTCCAGTCATTTATTCCAATCATTTTCCGGTCAATTCAATCTTTCAATAGACTTTTCATTTCTACATACATCTTGCGAGGTAGAAAAAAGTTTATTCTTTAGTTTGGTAACTACCCGATTTTCTCGAAACCATATTTTTCCAACTGGTAAAACTCACTTTCTTAATCTAAAGTATATTTTATGGAACTTGTACCTAATACGTTTTGTGGTATGTTTGTCATTTTGAATTGAGCTAAATGTGCAAATAAATGTGCAAATAAAGTATAGAAAAAGAAGAATATATTTAAGTCATAAGAAAATATGAAATCCGGTATATGAAAAATTTGAATAAAAGTATGAACAACTCTAACATACGTATAAAAGTCGCATAAATCTGTTACTTATTAACATTTTTTATTACAAAATTTCGTAGGGGTTAAATCAAGTCACATTTTTGTACTTTCTTCTCTGCGCAGAGTTAAATCGTTTACAAAACACTTACTGTGTTTTACTGTGTAATTTTGACGAACTTTTGTAATTGATTTTTTTGTCAGTACAGATATATAATAAAAGTTTCAACAACTAAAAATATGTAGAGTAGACTAGTATAAACTGCAGTTTGATTTTTTTTGTTTAATAAAAAAAGAAAAAATAGTTATATTGAAAATTTAAGATTGGGAATGTTTCTGTATGGTGCTTTACGATATATTATCATTTATAACATCAAAATAATAAATGAAAGGAAAATTAATAAGGTGAAAATAGAACTTAGCGAAATTGTAAAACTGAACACTTGTGCTATAACCCGTTGAATCGAATATCTACACAAAGTAATAACTTCGTACTAAGAAGCAAGAAAGAAAGAAAGAAAGAAAGAAAGAAAGAAAGAAAGAAAGAAAGAGAGACGGTGACCGACGAGAGAGAAATAACTGAAGTTCAAGTCGTATGTGAAGCCGACCACGTATGCCACCTATATGCCTCGCAATCAAGCTATCGTCAAACATCTAGTACTACTTTTATCAACAGGCCTTTCATAATCAATGTAAATTATTCGATTATTTCTCGTTTTTGTTGACGTGATAACTGAATTTTTGTCACGAAATTCGTAAAATTTATACACAAAGTAATATAAAAATAATCAACTAAATGATTAACTGTCATCGAATGTTAATAAGAACATTCACCATAAATTCAGATAAACTTTTGATAATTTTATAACTAGAATTCCAAGTTTAAAGCGTAAACAAATTGTTAATCGGTGTTTTACTTCCCAATGAAAAACGAGCCGGACTCGAGTCAGAGTCCTGGTTTCGACTCGGCTTCGACTTATTTTTTTACTTTGTTCAAATTTAAAATATAATAGTTTTTTATAATATAATACTGATTGCTTTACTTTGCTTTGAACCAATGCAATAGTTTACAGAAGTTCACATTTGTACCTTATTTTAATTCGCGGTTTGGCTCAACATATATGCAATTCAGAACATAAGTAGTTATCATGTTCTTTATTTAATCTATCTACGAGTTTACATTTCATTCTTGTAAAAGTCAAATTTTGATAATTAGAGATATTTGTTGAAATATCTAAATGAATAGAATACTAATACATTTTAGCAATAAATAATTAAAAAATTGTTTAATCTCTAAAATTAGAATCCTACTTATCCTATTGTATCCTATTAGAGAATCCTACTTATAATAAAAAATAAAAAAACTAAATAGTTCATTAATTTACAATGCTTATATACAATTATTTGAAAACTACATCTGGCGATTTGCAGCAAAAGTAAGTGAGTTACAAAGGTAAGTGAGTTGAATTCTTTACTTTTGAGTTACAATTTAACTAATGTTAATTAATAAATAAAAATTAATTTCTAATATAAACATCTCTTGTTCGAGTGGGTCTACATTTATTTTAACCGCACTGTTACTTGGATTTCAATTTCTACATGTTCATTTCTTCATTTAAAAGAATAAATCCCGCTTTTAATACAAAGTTCATATCATTTAAGTAACGTTCAGGATAAGTTATCGACAACTGACATGTTATCGACGTCTGATACGTCACGGTAACTAGCTGCAGCGCATATGCATTTGTTCATATCTGTGCATTAACTGCACGGTCTGAAGTTGACCGTCAACTAAAGGTCGTAGAGCGAAAGCACGATGTGTAAATGAATGCTATTATTCGTAGAAGACAAAAATTATAAGCAGCAATTAAATATTTTGTACATTTTGAAAAAGTTATTCGCCTAAGAATTAATATTTTCACAGAACAAATTACAAAAAATTGTAATAATTATAAATATTTAGCTGTGTAAAGAAATTTTTGTCTATAGTAAATATTATAAATCATGTTATCTTATATCCTAAATTGGAGTCGAAGCAGAACCATAAATGTTTCGGTAACCGCGCAAATTTCGGAAACCTTGCGCAAATTTCGGAAACCATTCAGATGAGAAAAATTTGCACATCGTCCGAAAATGTTCTGCAATCATCGAGAATTGTTCATTCAAACATTATTCATCAATATTACACGACACAAAAATCCTTTTCCAATTATTTTACATACCCGGAAAACACTTGCGGAAAACCATCCATAAATTATTCCAACTCGTTCATAATGATGATCACTCTCCATTAATACCATAATTCAGTTCCAGTTTTCTTGGACCGAAAATTCTGCTAACATTTAATTTCCGAATTATTAAATAACGGGAAAAGGTTTTTTTTAATATTTCGAGATTTCCGAAAAGTGTTATTTTGAATATTCTTTTTTTGAGAAATTTTAGAATATACAATCGAAAATGCTTTTTATTTCCTGGAGAAAGGGATAGTTATTTTCATACTTAAACTAGCCAATCTGACAAACCATCGCCGACTAGAACCGCGCATTAAACTTACCTGATTTCATTGCATCGCCAGAGATCCGCACAATGATTACTAACTTCTTGAATCAATATTACAGTGACCTATGGGCTGTTGCTGTCAATATCGAATCAACAACGAATTTATTCCTGTCCCTCAGGGTATGATCTTGATCAGTCGTTCAGCCAAAACTTTGTCACGGTGTGGATCGGTGAGTCATGATACCGTTGCGTGATTTCGCGGCCCAGTCTAAATGTCGCAACAAGGGGGGTTCGCACGATCGAAAAGGGAGCTTTTAAACTAAATTTCGTGCGCGTAAATGAACCCACTGATGTGCCAAAGGGAGACTTACATAATTTAAGGGTGACTTACTTGGCGCGTAAACAAAGCAAAGCAAATCGTCGAAGCATGCTAGTTGGCGGCAAAACAACAGCGATTTATCCGATTTATCGTTCGTGGTGACAGTTTTGGACAGGAAATTGACAGCAGATGAAAGCTTTAAAAATGTTCATGGTACGCGTAGTGTAGCTAACAGGGGAGGGGTTTTACATTTCATGACAGAATGTATACTGAAGTTCATATTGCAGAAAAACAATTGATTGAAAGTTTATTTATATAGTTTATTTATACATTTCCAATGGAAATATACATTGGAAATTACAAATTTCCATCGGACATTATAAATTTCCATTGGAAATTACAAATTTCCATCGGACATTATAAATTTCCATTGGAAATGAAATAAACTCTTGCAGTTCCTGCAAAATAATTTTGTACAATAATTTATTACTTGTCTTGATTGTTTAAATTGTGGCGTTTCACTTTATATTATATGGATCATTATACTATATTATATTATATCATTATTTTATATGGATCATTAATGTAAATTCAGGAGGATATTTATGTAAATATTTTGAGATACCTGAATGAAATTTAAATTGTCCTTACTGAGATTTGAACTCACGGTCGCTTAGAAACATGTAAAATGCATACAATTCTGAAGAACTTCTTATTTTGTACGCCTATCCTACGTAATGAGGTAAGCATGGAATTACATAGGTTTCATACTTACAAATTTTCCTCGTGTAATGAAACTGTATGCTTGAAGTAAAACTCATATGTAAACATTAAACGGTTATAATTACTTGTGGAACGAGTGTACTTGTGAAACGAGGCAAAGCCGAGTTCTGCAAGAAACAAGTGAGGAAAAATTAACAATTTTTTTATACATTCTAAAACTTATTCATCAAGATTATAAAATTACAATGATAAGAATGACTTATTTCTAACTTAAAATGACCGAAAATTAACATATTACTTGTCCTTTATTGATATGTCTCAATCACGCAGGGAATTATCCGAGTTAAGGTGAAGTCTCAAACGCAAAGCAAGTTTGAATCGACCATTTGGCGCCAAAAGCAATGTTTTGCAATTAATAAAAAATTGGCTTTTTGAATGATTATTCACTGATCATACTTTGATTCTGCGTAAAAATACGTTTATTTTGAACCAACTGTCGACATTTTTGAATAATGCATGTTCAAAAATAATAAAAATTTATTTTCGAGGTGACAGGTAACCTCGAAAATTAACGCCAGAAAACGAGTTCCAAATTCTTT
>JABFPB010000958.1:0-29612 GCA_022817645.1 Ceratoteleas bidentatus | reverse complement strand
TGGTCATGGTAATGCGGTCATGATCAAGTGGTCAGAGTAATGCGGTCATGGTCATGTGGTCATGGTAATGCGGTCATAGTCATGAGGTCATTGTGGTGAGGTCATGGTAATGCGGTCATGGTCATGTGGTCGTGGTAATGCGGTTATGGTCATGTGGTCATTGGGGTGCGATCATGGTCATGTGGTCATTGGGGTGCGGTCATGGTCATATGGTAATTGGGGTCATGGTCATATAGACATACAGTCATGGTCATGCGGTCATGTTCATATGGTCATGGTAACGTGGTCGAGGTCATGGTCATGCGGTCATGATCATACGGTCATGGTGACGTGGTCGTGATTATGGTCATGCGGCCATGGTGATGCGGTCATGGTCATTTTATGTCTCGACGGAACTCCTGATAGGAATTTTGACAAAATGCACTCCAATCTCTCATTATTTTTACGAGTTGGGACCGGAAACGCTATCACTTTTTGATGGATTCTATGCCCGCGCATCTTTATTCTGTTTGGTCGAAGGCGGTCGCCGTTTCAGTATTCCCGCGTGCAGCATAGCGAAAAGTTTTAAAATGAGGAAGAGACCGAATGAGAAGACAATACCGAAACAAAAAGGTACCCAGTCAACCACGAAAATTCTTGTGACGTAACAATGATATCACAGGTTCATCACGAGTATATCATAGGAGTATCACAGGTGTATCAGATGCGCTAAACTAGAGGAGGCTCCACCTTTTCTTTTTCTATTTTCTTTTTGACTCTGGCCTCAAAAATGCAAAATTCCCCATCGATTTAGGGGAATCCAAAGTTTAACATTTATTACACTGCGAAAGGATGCGAAAACACTCCAAAAATTCTGTTTCCAAACAAAATTCTACTGGGCTGTAAATATGATGGAATTTTTATGGTAATGTTATATAACAGTTAGGTCACATTTTAATTATACTGAGAGGGAAATAGTTTAGCGCATCTGATGCACCTGTGATACTCCTGTGATACACTCGTGATGAACCTGTGATATCACTGTTACGTCACAAGAATTTTCGTGGTTAACTGGGTATGTACAATTTTTTAATTTGATGAACACGTGTTTCAACAGAGTTAAAGAAGTCACAAACGGCCATGTTGGATTGTGACCCCGATAACAGAAATTTCACCTTGTAGGAACAATATAACAGATTTCCATATTTTGTATACACCATATTGAATTGTGAAAGTTTGAAATCTAATTTTCAATTTTAATCTGTTGTTATAACTTAATCATTCGGCTATGAATAAATCAAGGGATTAGACACAGTGAACAACGATTCAGGATAAATTCTATATGAACATTCATAACCTGGCTCTGACCTTCTTGTTGCATTTTCCATAGTATTTCAGGATACATTTTTCTCAAAAAAAAAAAAACTTCGAAACTCATTGTTCTGTATACCAGAGTCCTTATCCTATTTAGTCAAATGTGATTCCGCAAAAGAGGGAGGGGGACGGATGTTTTAGCAGGTATAGGAGGGGATTGGCCATTTTCAAAGGGATTTTGAGTATGAAGGGTAAGACGATTTGGGGGAAAGTGTGAGGACGAGTCTTGATGGAGTGATTTGAGGGTGGTTTTAGTGCGATGTCACGGCGGTTTGGAGGAGCTGTCTGAGGGGAGGTTTGAGTGGGGTCTGCTTCTGTGGATGAATCAAGATTTGAGGAAATTAATTGAAAGGAGTTGTGCTTTGTAGTTGATTTGGGGCGTTAGCTGTTCAATTGGGGTGTTTTAGGCTTTTTCGTGCTAAATGGGGTGGGCTAGAACAATAAATAAAGAGATATATGGGGAAAGTTAAATTACATCAATGCATGAAAAACGATTAAATACGATAAGTGATTCTGAATTACACTTCTGTTTCAATTTGTGAATCGGATGCCTGCGATTGCAAACGAAACAGAGCGTTGGCGCAATAAAATATTGAGATGATGAATAAACGAATTAGTACAGATTTGATCCTAACAAAGATTTATTCTGACTAGTATTGTCAGAAAGTTAAAGTTTGTTTTGCTTAACTTAACAATGCAAACAGTTTAAAAAAAATTAATATATAGAAGATAAATAGATATTAATTTTACTTGTAAAATTGAAAGTTAATAATTAAAATATGGAAAATCGCAGAGAAACAGAATATGTATTTATGATGAAAAATTATATACGCTTATGATAAAAACAAAATGAAAATTGTACTTCTGTAAATCTCGAGAGAAAATGGTCTTATTTTTTCCATATTATCAAAATAATAAATTAATTTTTGTTTAAATACTTAAGGTAGACAAATGATGTAAACAAAATTATAGCAGCCAAAATAATGAGTAAGATCGTTTCGATCATCACATTTAAGTGACATACATTTATTTACATTTTGTATTACATCATATATTCTGAAGAGAAATACGTTTTACGTCTGTTGCAACTGATGTACTTTCAACCAGTATTTATTTCACTGAAATTCCAAAAAGAAAAGTTTGTAATGCTATTTACGAAGTGTATAATAAAAAAAATGTTTTCCATGAATTCTTATAATTATTGTTAGATAATAGTAAGAGTTAATGTTAAAAACTGAAATAAAACGTCAGTCCAATCAGGGAATGTCTTATTGTTTTAAATAAGTTCATAATCATTGTATCACAATTTTCATATTGTATATCTTTACTTAATATGTTTGAAATGTGACCATTATTTGCAAAATCTGTTGTTTCATCAAATACCAGATTTTTAAATTATTTTTATGATTAATACTACATATTAAACCAAGTGATAATTGACAAACTTACAAACAACCAATATATCATGGAATCCCAATGGAAGTGTTGCTTATAACTATTAAACGTAAATTACTTATATACAAATCAAAATTTAATTTGTACTGTATGGTAAAAACTATTTACAGGAACTTATGTGAAGACATAAATTAGATAAATAACAACCACAATTGCCAGGAATGGGCCCCATGTTTTGCAGAATGCGTAAAAGCTGTAAAACAAAACATGGCTTATTAAATACAATTTTGTGTAAAATTAGAATAAAAATGCATATTTTTTCATGAACACAATATAAGTGATTTGCCGAATAATAGTTACATATTAATTATTCCAACTTATCAATAACATGTAAAATTAATACCATTATCACTCAAACATTATATTTATTCAAAACCAGGCATAAATCCAAATTACTGCTTATTATATTATATCAATATAAAATCCTGATTTCAATACAAAATTAACTGTAGCTTTTAAAATGAATCAATTTCACCAAACATCAAATAGTAATAAAACATACCTCACATATCTCCCATGGATTAACATCAATGTAGCTACTTTAAACATGTTCCATTTTGAAGAATTGTCATAGTTCATCAGATTCAATGCCATTGCAACATGAGAGTGACAGTTGTCACAAAATATATTGTGCTGTTGAAATATAATAACTTTCCATTAATATCATTGTTTTAATTCTTAGTAGTTCTATTTTGAAGGACCAGATAGGATACCAAAGAAAATATGTTCCGACAAATACTTCTTAACAACATACATTTTTTAATATTTAATATTAATAACATACATTTTTTAATAATAATAATATTTTCAAAACATTAAAATGTTTTGAATAATTGGTAGTTTCCTATATAATTAATAAAAAATCACTTATTTAAAATAAAATGTGTTTTTATATTAGATTACTATGTTTAGATATACTTTGAGTCATACAAAAGTATTTGTGAAAAAACCAAAAATTACCATTCTTGTTTTATAAACATCACTGGCTTCCTGCACAGCTAAATCCCATCCTTTGACGCCAGCTTTGCATTTTCGGTAATCTAGCTGCCAATACTTAGTCGTCCGACCAAATGCCAAATTGTCTTCATTGACAGAATATGGTCCTGCAAAATCTCGTATGACTCCTGTAGACGTTGCTATTCCCATATGACCAATGAATGGGAAAACCATTCTGCAATAAATTCAGAAAAGTAAATATTATTAAACATCAATAATAAAAATTGTTCAGTCCATTTACAGTTACTTTAATTAAGTTCTATAAATGTTTGGAAATGTAAGGTAAATAAAAAACAATTGTAGTAAGTTTTACAGGCTGATAATTTGTAACTTTTATCTGACGAAGTCTTTTCAAATCCAAATGATTAACTTACGATATAAGTGGCAAAGGCGTCCAAACGATGCAAAAAGGAAATCTTTGCCTTTGTGCATCTACAGTACAATTTACTGTACCATTGTCAAACTGATCATCTGCCTCCTCAGGTGACATAATGATCAATTAATTATATCTACTTGTCCTCACAATCCAACTTCTGCTCATATATATTCCGAGATTCTCTCAAAATAATCAATTTCTTTGACAGCGCACAATCGCTTCCGGATTAACTCATTATAGGTTAAGAAATCGTAAACAAATTCACTCTTGACACTTTGGTGTAGGGTTCAGACTCTTCCTGTCCTTATCTACCTCAGTGTGAGTTTTAGAACGATTTTTCTGTCAGAAATTTCAATTATTCAAACAAAAACAAATTTAGAAAGTCAGAAACCTTCTATTACATAAGAAAGGCCTAATTCAAACTGAAAAATAAATTAATCTCTCATTATAACATAACAATATGTCATATATACATAAAAACACTACCTCCGTGACTTCAGAACTGATGAATCACGCAAGACGTAATATGCGTCGTTATCACAGCTTATACATTTTCCTTCCCTTTTTAGCAACTAAAGAGCAAGGGTGATAGAACGTCTCAACTTCCCATTCACGTCATAAACGCGTTCAGAAATAGACTTTGCGTGTGATAATACCGTCAGAAAAACTGTTTGTTGTTTCGCTGCACGGACGTGAAAAACAGCAATAGCACCGGAACCACATATTGGCATGTGATTGCGAATGTCAAGTTGAGATCTGTGAGTCTACTTAACTGTGAGTAAAATCACTTTTATCCAAAATTTATGAGGGTTTCCTTATTTTCGCAATGAAAGCCTCGTTTTGAGGTTGTGTTGGATTTAAAAATAAAAACTGAAATTGAGACGAGTTTCGTCAGATTCATTTCTAGACTATTTGGTGCAAAAACGATACTACAAAAAAAAGTGCATTTTATTGCAAAAAGGATTTTTGTTTGCAAAAGATATTTTCATATTTTGGTAATACAGTATTTATAAATTGAGTGAGTTTTAAATTACAATTAAAAATTGTTGTTTTGATGCAATTAATTGATTGGTGTATAATTCTCAGAAAATGTCTTGGTTCTTTGGAAAGAAGAAACAGTACAAGGACCCAACAATCGCAGACACTACTAACAATGATGCAACATCAGCTGACGACTACATTTTTGTGGAGAAACAAAGCGGCTTATATCCAAACATAAACTCTCCAGATCTACAAGGCAATTCCAATAACGCAGTTTATCCACCAAGTTTACCTGGCTCAGTTCCACCAGAAACTCTGACAAAACAGAACCAAATGGATTTTCACGGAATCATCAACGCCATTCCATTCAAGCTGAATTCTGACCTGGAAAAAGCGCTGAATAGCGATTTAGATATCGATTTACTTAGGATTAATGAAATATCGTACTTGATTGAACGAATACAGAATTCGGAAAATGTCTACAACTTCAATGTTGAAAACAGTGTCATTTCCGAAATGAACAGCCAGACAGAGGAATAATGTGACCTTTTTTGGACTGAATTTATTTTATGACTTTAGGTTGACAAGATAAAGAGGATGTCCCTATTTGTAATATTTTTACCCATAATAGTTTAATTGGATATACATTTGAATGTAAATCAAAGCTGTAGTTCAATGTGAATAGTTTATCTTTTCAATTTTATTAATTTGTTTTAATAGCTTTCAAGTAAGATTTACAAATTGGGACATTCGCTTAATTTTATTGTTCTAAGAAATATATATATATATATTGCAAGAAATATATATATTGCAAAATAAAGAACACATTAAAGCTAAAAGTGTATTTTGAAATTGAAAGTCGTTGCAATCAAAAGGCTAGTTTTATTAGTTTTCGAAAGTATTAGTGTAAGCTTAGAAGGTGTAGCTTTGGATTATAGGTTCAGATAATTTATGAATTAGAAGTTGTAGAATGGTGAGTTGCTGAAGGATTGGAGTTGAAATTGTGATATCCAGCAACTGGAATTACACCATGAACGCTGATATTAAATGTCGGGTTTTCGCCATATATTTGTATTTGCGAGCTAGTTTAATTTTAATACTGTCAACATGTGCTGTACAAATTGTGAAAACTTTTCTACTGTATAGATATAATACCAAATCAGTGTAATAGTTGTATCTTTAAATTACATTAAATATTACAAACTTGCAACATTGGTTTATTGTTTACAATATATACACAAAGACCTACTGACATCTATCATTTTACTTTTTCAAACCAACATTTTTCAAAAATGGATTTCAAAAATTAAGACATGAAATGTGTTTATAAATTTTTCAGTATACTCAAAAGCATAATATATCAATTAAAAAGTCATAAAGTTTAATATTCATTAGACTAAATACAATGATTTTTAATTATGCATTTTAATTCTAGTTTTTTACAACATTAATTTGAAAAACTAAAAGAAAAAAATGAAATTGAAATATTCAAGCCATTTATTATTTTCATATTTAATGTATGAAATCTGATGTTCAGAAATCTGTTGTATGTTTGCAGTTAAAACTATGCTATTATTTATTCAATAATGCAAATTTATATAAATTTCTGTAAATAATGTTAAGTAAATTATTCAAGATAATATATTCAGAAACATAAATAAAGATTCATCAAATATAAAAATGTATATTTTGGCACTTATAAAAAGTACAGTCAAATTTTAATATTTAATATTTGCATTTAAATTAAATTGTTATACATAATACAATGATTATAATTTCACTATAAAACCTTCACAAAACCCCTTTTACCAAAAATAAACTTATATACCGCTCTAAAATGGGGTTTTAACATACCCTTGTAGAAATTAAATCGCTGAGAATCTCTGAAAACTGCACAAAAAAACCTCTGAAAAACTCTGAAAATCTCTGAAAGCCTCTCAACATCAAGGGCTGCCAGAGTTTTTCAGAAAAAAACTCTGAAAATGTCTGAAAAATTGTGAGAAAATTGTGACTGCCATAGTTTTTCAGAGAATCTCAGAATCTCTGAAAAATTTTGTCAGTCTCAATTTTAAGTGGTTTTCAGAAAGGTTAAGAGATTTTCAGAGATTTTCAAAGGTATTAAGAGATTTTCAGAGGTTTTCAGAGCATTTTTCAGAGATTTTATTTCTCCAACGGTACTTATAATTATGATTAGAATTAGAAATTACATTTAAACAAAAAATTGAATTGTCAAAATTCAGTTCCTCCAAGCGAATCGCGATTCTTTAAAAAACTTCGATTCGAATTTCCCTCCCAAAACCACACCAACATCACTCCTCCAAAATCCCCACCGAATCCCCCAGAGCCGTCGCGTCAGCCGCTTTGATTCGCCCGATCCGCGCAACCTAACCTCCCGTCAGTGTACTGGCGCAGCCCTCTCACGGCCTGCCAAATATCCGTGTTATCTCGACGTCCCGAACGCCCCAAACAATCCCGCCTCGGAGAGCTCCGCCCGGCCGCCGAAGGGCCCCGAAACACGATGCGCTGACACGATCCGCCGACGGACACGCTCCCCCACGTCTCGGGATGCCGGCGAAGTGAGTAGCGGGGCGAAACGACGTATCGACCGAGTGTTTTGGCTGCGATACGCGCCCGTCTGCGAATGTTTATGCGAGTGTCCCAAATGTCAGTGTACAAAGTAACCGCCCGTTGTTGACCGATTAACCGTCGTTGTCGTCGCATTGTGTGTCATTATGCCTGCATTAATCCCCGTTTTTACGACGGAGCCTGTCCATTGCTCCGCAGACCACTGCAAAGGTACGTTCCAGTCGATTACACAACACTTTGTTTTGATTGTCGCGTCCTTCTAGTTTACTTTCGTTTGTACAGTTGTCAGCAAAAAAAGTGGATCGCAATTTCGCAAATTCAATCGTCCGAAATTCTTTACGTTTCCAGTTGTAAATCAAGTGTAAATTCGTGGAGAACTTTGGGAAAGTGGAGAGACAGATAGGGAAGGTATTAATAGACATTTTGGTGATTTGTGTATTGTTTGTTTCTATATTTATGGAAAATGTGTATTTTATGATTCAGGTAGAAGTTGGAAAAAAATAGGTGAAATGATTAAGAGACAACATGTCCATTGTTTATGTTATGATATTCATTCATTTAAGAAAATATCGTCTAAACTCCATAAATGATTCATATTTTGGAAAAATTATAGAAAGATAGTTCCACTAATAATAGCAACTGTGCTAATACGTTCATTATGTTTCGTATGAAAACATAATGAATATCTACATATTTACAATAAGAAAACAATAAACAAACATACAATAAACCAAAGAGAAAAATGGATTATCCAAGAAAGATTTCTCTGACTTCATAATCAATGAAACAACATACACATCACACCTACACATACAATTCTCCTACTAATAAATACATTTATTAGTACATATTACCGCACAAACACCCATACTAACATCCACATTTCAGTTATAGGATGTTACGCGGTGAGTTGAGAAATGAGACCTTCTGGATGGTTCGATCCGGTGCGGAACCATTCGCAAGCTATGACCTAGAGGACGAGGCAATGCTCAAAATGTTCAACTCGAAGACAAGTGGGTCAAAAAGCACGTTCTACACGGATCTGGAGGATGTGACGAACGAGGAGCAAAACGACGACAAGGCCAGTTCCGCGCGCAATTCGGGTTTGCAGCGGCAGAGTGGCTCGACCGACGATGGCAATTCGCAGGATTCGGACTCGGTGGGCGGCGCGGAGGACAGCCGGCTCAAGTTGCACGATCTCACGCGATTCGCAGGTTTTTCCAAATTTCGGCCCTTTGTCATATCCAGCTCCGCGTCCATGGACAAGGTCACCTCGCACCAGTCGTCAGTGGAGTCTGCACTGGTCACTATATCGCACGGCTTATTGGATTACACCAACATCAGGTGTCTATTTGTTTGCGTTTGCATTTTTATTGCGTTATTTCCACCGGGACATTAGCAGACACTTCTGACTAAATGCATTAAAATAACATGCCTCCGCAGATAAGAGATAAGGCGGTTTGAGTGACTGCCAAAATGAAGGATCCAGTGGAGAATGGTAGTTTCTTTCTGCTGGTTTGGCTTAGATTTCAAAGCAGGAAAGGGAGAAGTTATGGGACGAGGTGGTTGATCAGCTGTTTGTTTGAAGTTTAATGGTTTGGTGATTAGTTTGAAAATGAATCAATTTTATTTTTGGAAGAAATAAGAAATTTAATAAACAAATTTAACTGTAGTAGAATAAGTGTTGGTTCTATAAATTTGGACATTTTTTAATTGATAACATATCACAATTTGCTTAAATTCGATTAGATCGAATTTGAGCAAAATTACGAGGAATGTTTCTCAAACATTTTGAAGTTTGCTTATTTTATGAAAAATAACTTAATCAAATTTAGGCATATTTTGATGTTTTTCTCAGTTTTTCAAATTTTAACTGACATTTCTCTATCATTTTTTATGGTTTAAGATCCCAGATTAATTTAAGATGAATACAATTTGAAGCACATTCTTATTCGCCCTGTATATAGATATCTCTAAATTCTTAATGTACCACAACTTTTCAAAATACAGACATTAAAAAACAAAAAATAATGTCTAGCTATTGAACCTCCTTAAAAGTGTCCGTGAATTGTGTTAACTGTCAACTGTACGGTAAAAGTCTGCCTTGACGAGGCTGCAACACATATTTATAGCTCGTGCACATGTGTTCTAAACACAACCAAATGACCCCCTCCGTGATATGTGCCATAACACACACATCAGCGATCTGTCCCCCAACAATTTCCCCTTCCCTCGTCCCATTAACAAGCCTTGATGCAGAGTCTACATGACTGTACATGTCCATTTTAAAACACAGGCTCCTTTTTATTCCAACGCATCGTACGGGTTACACGATTCATTTAATTCGACACAAACACTGGCGAATCAAAACAAATATCAATGCACTACTAAATCTAAATGATGTTTTATTTTCAGAGGGTGAAAATTTGATTTGAGTTGAGCATTGCAAAAGTAAAGTTGATGCATGGGATGAACGATAGGGTAATAAATAAAGTTACATTAGTCAAACTGAGGCGAAGGAGAAGAACATGAAAACACTGGCACATTATCTGAGAATAAAAGTTTGCTGATAGAAAATGCATTGGTGCAATCGTAGTTTGAAATGAGTTTTTGTTAAAATAGAAACTGTAGGGTTTGATTATTATTTCTATTGAAAAATATTACTGGTATCAGTGGCATTCGTGGAGATTATTTATACATTCAGCGTTTTAACTGGAGTACGTTTCTACTTTTGTTTCAGTGATTCACGAGCGTTTGTGGAAAAAAAAACAAGTTCTATTTCAATCGACGTAAAGTTGATGGATATTTTTTGCACATGAGGATGTTTCTATAGGGAAAAGGGGTTTGAAGTACCATAATTAATAATGATACATGGAAATAACGTCTTTCAGTGTCGAATAATCATTGTTTATTGCCGTGTGAACGACGAGTTTCTGTGATGCAATTTATTCGATGACATTCATTTTGCAAAACAGGTTTCTCTTTGCATACCGGATCATCTGTAAATTAATGAATTGATGTGAACTGTTAAACCATTAAATGGCTAAATCCTCTTTAGGTAAATTAAATGAATCGCAGATATTAACAAGATATTACTGAAGGTATCGTGTGTATATATATTTTTTAGGCGATATTAATAAAATTACGTAAATAGTTTTTATAAAACAAGAAGATATTTTTAATTCAACACAAATTAATTGGCTCTTTCAGTTCAGATACACTTTTTATTTTACGAAAAACATAATTTTCATTTTGGTTTGAATTGTAGCATTGCCACTGAAAAAAGGCGCTTTTATTATATTTTTCATAATTATTTATATTTCACATTTGTATAAATATTTTTTTTTTTGAGTTTCGTATTGCCGAAGAAAAGTTTATGTTTGGAATCATAACAAATTAATAAAAAAAGCGACAGCACACCCATTGACTTCCGTCCAATTAGAATGTTTGTACAACCATCCTATGCTTTGCACAATATTAATAGAAATGAAGTCATATGTCAATATATTTAAAAAAAAATTGTAAGTTTACACAAGCATATCTTTGTATGTTCTGAACGTATCACTATCGATATGTAATTTACCCAAATAAAAATGACATATTCTGAAAATATGTTTCTTTATATTATAAGAAATTAATATAACCCTCTTTAAAGAATTAAGTGAAAAAAATTAAAGAGTTTTCAAACTTTTACCGTTTTATTTAGAAGTAATTATAAATAATTCATTGGATGAAAGAGTATATTCAAGTAAGAAAATTAAAAAATAAATTTCAATAAGTACTCACCTCTCAATGATATTATTTAATATTTAAGTAACTTTTTAATACTTACAATTAAACAGCGTAGCATAATTAATTAAATTTTTTATCGCACCAGTAATTTCTGACCGTACCTCTGCCAATTTGTACACTTAATTGCAATTTATAGGTTTTCTCAAAATATCTCATTTCAAACAGGTATTTGTTTATATAAATGAAACTCACATCAATCACTATTAACAAACATTGATTGGTCACTATTCTGATCATGTAAACAAAACCTAAAGTGCAAAAATACACATTTTCACACTTCACAGCAACTCGACACCGTACTATCTCACAGCCGACGTTGTAATTGCAACTATAACTGCAAAAAATAATCTTAGTTGTAATTCCAGTAAATGCACTTCAACTAATTACTCAAAAGTAATTCAAATTCAGTTAATCAATAAATCAAAACTGCCATTAGTTTGAATTACTTAATTGAATTTCAATTACTTTTGATTGATTAATTAAATGTCAATCACTATTAATGGACCAATAGAACTTCAATCACTTTCCATGGCATAATTCTTAATTTCACATTATTTAACGAAAAACATTCGATTAATTGGGAGAACTACCTTCTTTCCATTTACTTAATTTGTCGATTACAATTAAACCTTTTCCATTAAATCTGTGGCGGAGAGAAAAAAGAATTTAAGTGACTTCGACGATTTTGAGTTTGAAGCATTAAAAGTTGTTTTTCTTAGGGCAACATTATTACGTCTGTAAACAAGTTTTTGGGATTACTTATAAGGAGAGTAATCATTTAATCAATTCGTTTTCAAAGATAATATTTATCTTACAGCGATTAATTTTTCTACTATAAAATCGTGTAGCAAAAAAACATGTCACTTAAATGCTTTTTGTATCACATGCGCGGAAATTATTCACTTTTCGCCCCTTCAGATGGGCTGAAAGTTGTTAATTTCTTCCTTAGGGAAGTAATAACTTTCTGCCCTATATTAGGGCGGAAAGTATACATATTCTGCCCTATATCTCGGACAAAATGTATACTGCCCTTAAACCGGGCGAAAAGTAGACATTTTCTGCCCTTAAACCGGGCGAAAAGTAGACATTTTGCACCCTTAGAATCGGGCGAAAAGTAGACATTTTCCGCCCTTAGTACAAGGCGGAAATTTATATTACGTATTTTACTTGGGAAGAAATTACTTTCCCTCCGCCACAGAAATCTGACAAGAATCCACCAATTATTAAAATCTCAGCTTCTAACTCTCCACCCCTTTGCAGGTACACCGTGAGCGAGACGTCCTCGAACCAGTTTGCCATGAACAATTACGCCATAAGCGAGTCCGAGAGCGAGGAGGAGTCCGAAGAGACGAAGTCATCCGAGACGGATTCCGCCATAGTCGTGGACCACTCCGAGGACTCGACGTGCGACGCGAAGCAGCCGCGCAACAAGCAGGTCGTCGACGCGGAGAAGAAGAAGAACAGGGCCCGGCTGATCGCCGAGGAGTTGCTCGCGACCGAGAAGCACTATGTGAGCGTGCTCCACCTGATCGACCAGGTGTTCCAGTTCCGCGTGGACCAGGAGAACCGAGCACACCCGATGTTCCCGCAGGAAACGGTGCCGCAGATCTTCTCGAACGTCAAGTCGATTTACAAGTTCCACAACGACTTCCTGCTGCCGCAGCTGGAGGAACGGATGCTGGTGTGGCACGAGGACCCGAGGATCGGCGACATCATGAAGAACTTCGCGCCGTTCCTCAAGATGTACACCGAGTACGTCAAGAACTTCGACTCGGCGATGAACCTGATCAACACGCTGCAGAACAAGGTCCCGAGATTCGCGGCGATCATTAGCGAAATACAGAAGCTGGAGGAGTGCGCGAAACTGTCGCTCGCGCACCACATGTTAAGTCCGATACAAAGGTTACCGAGATATGAGTTATTGTTGAAAGATTATTTAAGGAATTTGCTCAAAGATAGTCCGGATTACGAAGATACCAAAAGTAAGTTCCGGGGAAGGGGAGGGGGAGGCTGCGGAAGTTTAGGCAGATGTGTTTGTTGGATTTTTATGGACGAAAAAGTTTATGCTGGTCGTAGTTGAAAAGTGGGTTCTATGATTTTTTTGCATTTTGAGGTGGTGCTATTATGAAATAAGTGAGTAAAGATTTTCATAAAATTGAATGTTGCACGTTGAGTACCTTCCGATCTGCCTTGGGACTGTCAGCTGAGAGTATATAAGACAATTTTTCTGCCTAAAACTAAAGATAACTGATTTTAAACTTGACCGTAAAATGGTCAAATGACCAAAAAAAATAAATAAATAAACATAAATATTTATGGATGGTATTGGGAGAGATGTATTAAATGGTCCATTTATTCAAATATGTTCAAAAAATAAACTGCAGATAGTATTTTTTAATCGTGGTAAAATTGGACTGATTAATTAATGAGCAATTCTAAAATTACATTGGATTCTGCGGAAAGTCAACAGCTTAGAGGTACATTCGAGTACATTCAAGTGAGAATATGAAATATGATTCATATTAAGTAAATGTCTTTTCTTATACCTTATACAAACAATTCTCTAACATTTTAAATACTTATTATCAATTTAACTATAATTGCAATTAATTTTCAACTTCTTAAATTACCAAAAACAATATGCAAACTTTTGAACATGACTGTCAAGATAATTTCACTTTAAGGGGATGATATATCGGGGCAAGCTGACATAATACTGAAATAAACAGAGAAAACCAAAAGCACAATTTCGGTTATTAATATACTCCAAAGGCAGCCTAAAAAGTAGTTCAAAAGCATACCAAAAATTAGTTAAAAAAAAATTAGCTCCAAAGAACACCAAAAATTAGTTCAAAAGCACACCAAAAAGTAGGCCAAATTCACTCTTACCTTATCAGCACAGATTATCTTATCTTATTATCAGTGACAATATATTGATTACCATAAGCCAACTGGCTTTTTCACCGTCAAAATATCATCAAAAATATACATTGTTTCATATTCATGCTTTTGATTATTCTCCATTCGCGCTTTTAATCTACAAATTTTAATTTCATTGACTTTGAATTTAATGCTATCTAGGCCTACATGACTTATGACTCTTGATAAAGCTTTTACTATATTCAAAAAATAAGAAATGTTTCAGTCCGAACTAAATGATAAATATAGATCAAATTTTATTCTCTTAGATTTTGAAAGAGCTGCACACAAAGTGCAATGTGCAAACAATTTTTCCAGATGCCGTTTTCATTTGGGTTAGCATAATCGCAAAATATTAATATTGCAAAATATTTTTAATTGCATAATAAACCCTAATTGCAGCATAAAAGTAATTACATTAGAATCTCTGTTCTTTAATTGATGTGGGACCGTCAAGCCTCTGTTCTTTAAGTCTGCTCTGATTGGCTGTGAAACGATCTAATGACTCCATTGGTTCCAGTAGAGAAATGTCACGCCTCAATGATTTGAACCATGCCTCGGCCAAATTTTTGTTTTATTTAATTATATTTTCTGTTACTTTATCTTTTTTATTATGAAAAAAGTTAAAAAGGTAAAGGAATAAGGTAAATATTACAGTTAAAACCTGGTTACAATATCATTTGCATCATTTCTTCTATCTGCGATAAGCGGTTATCTTCATATTATCCTTATGTGCTTTTGGCCTACGAAATAATGTGCTATGATATACTGATAACAGCATCCAAATTTTATCACAAATATACTTATGGAATGTAGCGGGAAAAAATTATTTTTAAATAAAAAATTTTACGATAAAATGAATTTACATGGCTTATTTCATATATAAATGTAAATTCTGGACGAAAAAAATCCAGAGAATAGAAGTAAACGAACTAATCATGTCCTTTTTCGAATGCGAAACTTTTCGAAATTTAATCACCTGTCAATTCGCCATAATCACATTTTTTGATCTTATAATCTATATCTGGTCTAATATCTAATTTGTAATATCTCATCAAAAACTACCTATGTTTTAAGATATTTAAAACATAGGTTCTGTACTGTTTATCTAATCATTTTGCATATTAAATTCCCTTTACAACATAAATTATGCAATCTTCCCTATTCAACTTCACATATTTTTCCATTTCATTTCAAAATTATTTTGCCAAACGATGAACGACCTATGCATAATAATAAAAGCTAAAAGAGGATATATTCACCATAAAAAAGATAAAATTAACAGCCCAACTATTATAATTTATAGTTATACACTTACACATATATACACTAAAAATCTATAAATAAATGCAAACATTCACTTATGCTAAAAGAAATACAATTTTCAGAATGTGCAAAAATGCATTTATACAAAACTCTGCAGAATAATAAATAGTACACTTCAAATCTGCATACTAATGAAACGAATTGTTTCCAAGGCTGCAAAGCATATCATTAAAAAATACGCATTTGCATAAACTTCGGCAGTCTATTGATGATGATTAATTGCTGGGGATGTAAAGTCGAACGACCGTCGTTTGAGCTCGTTGATGGTATCTTGAAAGATAAGAAGGTTCTTGATCTCCTTTTGATTCTCTCGATTCTGTTATGTTAATGGAGCTCGGATGAATGGCGTCCAACTACTCGGCGATATTTATACGTAAAGTGTAATTCAACATTTATTAATGTAACTTGACGTTTCAGAAGCGCTCGAACTGGTTTCTATAGCAGCAAATCACACGAATGAAGCAATGAAGAAGATAGATAAATTTAAAAAGCTTTTAGAGATTCAAGAAAGTATTTACGACTTACCATATCTAGTCAGTGCAACACGTGAGCTTGTCAAGGAGGGGAGGATTGTTAAAATATCTGCTAGAAGTGGCGATCACCAGGACCGACACTTATTCTTAGTAATGCACCGACTCTTTTCTCAAACGCAAAACCCAAACCAATTTCCCGGCACTCAACCAGTCTTTTCTTTTGCAGTTTAATGATATATTATTATTATGCTCGTTGAGGTTAATACCCGGACCCTTATATCGATTGCGAGCCAAATTTTATATAGAGGAACTCGACGTGCGAGAAGGTGATAATTTAGAAATCGCAAATACGTTTTACATACGAGATAAGAACAAAAACGTGGAATTGTATACGCATTGCGCCGCGGAGAAGGCTGCCTGGATGGAGGCCCTGTTCGATACAATGCAGGAGAGCATGAAGAAAAAATCTAGTTTAAAGACGAATTCCTTGAATACCAAATCGACGATAGTCAGGAGCGACAGTGTTTCCAAGTGTATGCTTTGCGACGCGCCATTTTCTGTTATGAAACGAAAACACAATTGCAGAGCATGTGGCATTGTAAGTCTTTGATGTTTGCTTAATTGTTAGGAATTTGAGAGCCAAGCTTGTCAATCGAACTTTTCTTTGAAACCAAAGAAAAACATCTGATATCAGTTTGAAAACGTAAATTAATTAATCATTTTAATTAAAGAGTAATACAAAACATGACTTTTACATTTCAAAATATAAAATTTCAAGAAGCTGAAGCGTAAATATTTTTTCTTAAAAAAATGTTTTCATTTTGAAAGGACTTAAGTTGTTGTTATTCAAATCGATCGGTTTTGTGAAAAAATAATTATTGATTTAAATGAAATCATGTTTTTTACTTATTATTCAAGCTAAAATATCGTTTTACATAAGACAATTAGATGTAATACAAATATTATATGTTGAATGAAGATTGAAACATTTCGCAAAGTAAATGTCATATTAATTATAATTTACTTCAATTTAATTCAGCTATGGTAATAAATCTATTTCAGGATACTGCGTTTCATAATTTTATTAGCATAATTCCATTCAGTTTGATTAAAAATGATACTTTTTCGAGGAGAACTTTTGCACGATCCGTCTGTGGAAATATTAATCTTGTTTTTAGAATGAAATGAAATTTGAAATGAAAAAGTATACATGTTTAATTTACATTTTTACTATACAAAGCTACATTGATTTAATTCTTATTAGAAAATTGATTAAGAACTTCTTGCTAAGTCGTTAGGTAATAGTTAAAACATGAAAACTGAATATAACATATGCTATTCTATATCTCTAGTTCATCTGTGTTAGTAACATGTAACAGAAAGTGAATTTTATTTTCTAAGAAATTGAGAATCCCGGAATAACCTAATAGCGTGCAAACCTAGCGGATTTTCGTAAAATTATGAAAAATGTCGGATATAAAACATTATTTTCATAAAAAATATTTATAAAATAGTGTTTTATGAAAAAACTATCTCATAGTTTTTGTATGAAAATAGGTATTCATAATTGTTTTCATAAAAGAAATTATTTTCATAAGAAAACACTTTCTATTTTATCTTCAATTAGAATGAGCTAAATTGTAACTTGAAAAAACGTTTTTGATGTGAAAATTGTAATTTTAAATAATTTCTGTTTGAAATTATTTAAAATTATGCCGAGGATTAGTTATTTGGATTTAATTTCCAAATTAATAATTTCCAAATCATGCAAATCAAATTCGATTAACCTGTGTTTTTAATCAAATTTCTTTTAACAGTACCATTTCACAACAATAATTTGGTCCATAGAAAAGTTAGATTCTCCTAACTTCTTTATTTCTATTTCCGACATTAATCAAAATCTTCAAACGTTCTTTCAGTTCGTCTGCGGAAAGTGTTCGAATCAGAAGCTGATCATCGATGACCAGAAAAATGTGAGGGTATGTCGACTGTGTTACGTAGCCTTAACGCAGCCGCTGTCAAAATCGCCCTCTTCGCCCTCCGGAACGGTACCAACTTTGCTACAAGTGGCCGCCAATGCGCCGTCAGTTTTGTCCGGCTACCTGTTAATGAAAACGCAGACCAGCAAAGCTTGGCTGCGACGGTGGTTCGCTCTGCACATAGACTTCGTGCTCTACACGTTCAAATCCAACTCGGAAAGTATGGCGCTCACAGCGACACCTATGCCGGGTTTCGCTGTCATCGAAGCGACCGAACTACCTGACGAGGATCCACTTAGTTCCAAAGACAGAATTCGAGCATTCAAAATCCACCACTCCAGAAAATCGTATTATCTGCAGGCTTCGACGGAGGAAGACAAACAAAGGTCATTGTTTATCACTGTCAATTGCAATTAAAGATCAAAATTTCAAAAATTCGAAATTTATTTTCAGAGGAAAATAAATACTTTAATTGAAATCGGAAAAGAAAATGATTTTTATCTCTCAAATTCTTAAATCATTTAATTTTTTTTCAACTTGTGCAAATTTATCAAAAACTCGATTTAATTTTAATGTCTCAAAACCTCATAGGGATTTTTTATGAAACGTTGGTACTCATTAGTTGTGTTTACTGCAACACATCTTTTGCAGCATGTCCCATTGAGCAACGTTATTGTTCGTCAAAGTTATTTCCTCGCAATGGTCGATTGTGCAACGGTCGTTTCACAATCGACCATTGATAAAAAAATCGATGCGTAAAAAACGCCATAGAAAATACTTGATGTAATCGAACATGCACAATTACACAATTAAGAACAATGTTGCACAATTGATTGCATAATAAAACCTGTGATAAGACACTTGTCATAGCAATAAAATGATTATAGCGAAATGTTGAAAAATCGAATTGTGCAATTAGACGAAACTGAAAACCTGGCATTTCGAGATGTATCTTTATAGTGTTTAACACTCGGTTTTATCAGTAGTTTATTTTTCTCGCTCGATGGTTATCAAGTTAATAAAACGACTGGTTTACCGAGATACTAATATGAAATATTTATTGCAGATGGATACATGCTTTACGACTGGCGACGAAAGCTGAACTACCTCAGTCCAAAGAAAACGAAAATGAGGAGAACACCGACGCACACGACAGTCAAACACCATCAAGTATATCATAAAATTGTTTGTAAATGTATGTAGCGATTTAGCCAATTAAACTAACTATCGGTCATCGAGTTGAGAAGCAACTAATAGGACTGTATTAGGAATTTGACGCGACGAAAATTTTATACGATTTTAATTGAGATTTACATAATTCTTTTTACGTTCGTATAATAATTTATATGTCCCTATAAAGCAACTTTTGTTGATTATTTATGTTTTATTTTAGACCGTTTATTAGAGATAATATTTGTTAAATCTTCAGAATTTATATCGAACGCAATTTTAACAAATTTTATTCGCGAGTTTTTATATTCAGTATAGATGTCGAATTATAATTGTCGTTTGATTTTATATTGTGTGTACGCACGCAAACGTACATGAAAGCGCACAAACCAGTACACGTATTTTTGATATTTTAATACTAATGTGATTATTTGCATAGTTTTAGTTCGCTGCGGCAGCGGCGCGCAAAAATTCACAATAATGAGATATTTTCATCGGTGATTGAATTTTTGGCGACCGCTGCGTTTACTTGTGCATTATGTAACATACTGAATAATTATATTTAATTAGTAATCGCGTTTTAATGTCGATTCAAATGCGATTATTAATTAAACGAATGATGTTATTAATTTTATACATTGTGGCCGTGATTATTTTTCGCTCGTAAAATTATGGAGGTTGATTGAATAAATGTGGAATTGTTTAAAGATCGCACTTTTTAAACAATTTTAAGCAATATGATATGGCGAATTTTTTATTATCAGTCCTGGAACTTTTTGTTGAAGCAACCGAATTCGCAATCACTCACAATGTCCATTTTGGCACAAAAGTTTTAATCTTCCTCGAAAATAACAACCTTTTCCGTTCTAACGATTTCCGTTCAATTTCACTCCTCCTTGAAGCACCTAAAATATTGGACCACATAGCTCATGATCACCTAACTTCCTATTTCAATGACCACTATCCACTAAACTCTTACCTGTCAGACTTTCAGAAAAAAACTTTGGCACACAAACAACTTTGCTTCTTCATTCACATTTCGAATACTAAGCTTTTTATACACATAATGTTGTTTTTTCAAATTTCTCTAATAAAAATAGGAATTTATTGGTGATACAGGAAATATATTCCCAATATATTTTTGTAGAAAAAATATATTTCCAATCTTTTTCTATTTTTACTCGGGATGATCCAAATTTAATTATAAATGTTTATTCGATGAAATATTCTATGCGAGAATAATATTTGTTTAATATTCAGAAAATGTAATTTGTAAAATTGCTAATTATTTGTCCAAGATAGATAATTTTTTAATATTAAACTAACAATTTAAAAAGATATTTTACAAAAATTAATATGTATTGAAAAAATATGTTTAAACATTAATTATGATCATATAGGGAATAAAAATGGTTCATTTCATTGGTTTCGTGTTGCAACTGCAGAAATGGGAGTCACCTTATTTTAATTATAACGGTAAGAGACAACAAATTTCCATTAAGTGACGATTTACGTTCGCCATTATTTAATTATTTACATTTGCATTCATTTGAAAATTGTCCCATTAACGAGGAAATAATTAATTTTAAATGGAAGAAACGGACGTAGAATAATTAAACAGAGTAGTTGGGCATTATTATATATACTGCATGCTAAACAAGTGTCTTTTGTTCACTTTCGTTTGCATAATAAACAAAAGACTTTCGTTTCAGAACCGTTTAGTGATAAAGTTCATATCCCTGCAAAGTCAAACAAATTTTATTTAAATACATTTTTATGTGCAAGTTTCTAAACGTCAATCACTGCTAAAGTTCAAATCCCAGCAAAGTCAAAACTTATATTTATTTATATTATTATATACATCTATCAATAACCAAAAGCTGCTGAAGTTCAAATCTCGGCAAAGTAAAAAAATGTTTTAATCTATTTTTTAAATGTATTCTGTAATTTTATAAATCAATAATTATTAAGTTCAAATCTCAGCCAAGTCATCACAATTTTTTTACTTTTATTTTATAAATATAAATATATTTTTATTACATAGAATTTATTATATTACATTATTATATTACACTTCAATTTCCAAGATTAAAATCTGCCATTTTTATCTCAGTCGAAGAAACCGTGGATTTACATTGAAAAATGATAATCACTCGGTAATAACACATTCAGAAACGTATCAAGGATCTCGAGTTATACTTACCTTAATTATGTCATATCGAAAATAGACTGACGTGCACGGCGTTTCACGTCAAAGGTACCCCGATACTCTCTGTCACAATTACCCCATACACCGCATTACCGTGCGGTAATTTCGCCGCTTGAATAAATAATCCTACAGTTTGTTGATCGCATTAGCCCTCCGACATAATAATTCATCAAAAGTACAGCCGTCGCGCGACGCTGAAAAAATCCCCTCGATAAATCGCCGTTTCTTCCCGAAATCCACTCAGGCTTTAAGACCCCCGACTTGCCGGATAACAAGTCGATTTTCACCTGATATCCCGAGTATTTTAGTGGCAAGCATCTCATCCACTTTATCCCGTGTCCGATCATCAGACAATTTCAGAAATAGAAAAGGAGTTAATATGCACAATATTACACCTCGGGAAAGCGAGCAAATGGACTCGCGAATATTGATTCTCGCGAGATACGTGCGCGCGACGCATATATGCGAATATTTGCATAATTTTCGGTTACATCGGAGCGAGCTTAGTGGGGACGCAGAGTGGCGGAAAAAGCGTAGCGTCTTCAGGGACGAAACCGCTTAATTAAAACCGACTTCATTTCGATGATCAAATTAATCTAATTAATAACTGAACGAAAGTGCATTTCGGATGCACTGGCGAGGTTTGCAGCCTCCTCTTTGCGATTACACTGTCATTTCTCGAAATCGCTTGGCGTTACATCAAAATCGCATAATACTTGTTGCCTCGGCAGGATGGATCTTCCTCTTTAAGGTCCCATATCCTATACATGAATTTTACACCACTCCCTACAGCGGGAAAAATGGTCTGCTAAAATCGCAATCCAGACTGTTTACCCAACAGTATTGACCGTTCGTTGAGTCTTATCGAACAGTTTGTGCTCTGTTAAAATATACATTATGTACCGTTAGGATAATAGTTCGGCCGGGATTGCTTTTCGACGTGTAATTTCAAGATGCAGAGGTACTTAAAAAAATTAAAAGCGCGGAAATAGTTGGAAAAGTGTCGGGCTAAATTGAATCGGGTATTGGTTGACGTTATCGATTCAATATTGCGCCGGAGTTGAGGAATTGGGGTCTTTCTGGCAATCCCCTCGGAGCCATCTGAGATCTGGACTTGGATACCTTTTACCTGGATGAAAAGCTGGCTAGTCAATAGGTCAGATTGGTCTTACGGTCTTTTTGGAATTGAACATTATTGGCCAGCAAAGTCGGGGGAATAGAGGGCGGAGGGGCACTACAAATATAAGTGTCTTTTTGTGCGATGTCTTATTGGAAAAAGCACCGGAAATGTCTTGGATGAAGATTTAGATGAAAAAGAGTTAGCATCTGTTTAAGGTTGTTTTACAGATTGTGCAGGGGCGGATATTTAGGGCACCAAGCTAAATGTTGCTGTGTTACTGAAAGTATAATGTTTAAGGTTGTTCTTACGGGCAGGGGCGGATATTTAGGGAGCCAAGATAAATATTGCTGTTATTGAAATGATAATATTTAAGGTTATTCTTTCATACAGGTACGGATATTTAGGGCGCCAAGCAAAATATTGCTGTTATTGAAATGATAATGTATGTTTAGGTGATTTCGATATGACAAGTTTTAATATAATTATTATAAAGAAAGGCTAAAGATTTGTTAAAATATAGTTTTTTCTTTATAAACTTGAAAATATAACTGTTTTTATGGCAGATTTCTTTATTTTGTTATATTTTGTACCTTCAAAATTATTTTCCTACATTTTTAGCATTTATTCATTATCTTTTAATCATACATTTTCAATATTACAAGGTAAATTTGCCTCGTATTTCATTCTTTATATCATAAAATATTAGTTAGATGCCTTTTTTCCCGAAAATCTTAATTGAATTAGGTATAAATAAAACAAGCTGAAAATAATGAAATTCTTTTAATCACTTAATGTTAAAATTGTTAATTTTCAATAATTAATTTCCCAAGAAATAGACGGTAAAAATCGTTGAAAAATAAAAAAGAATAAAAGTGTACATTTACACACATTTTTAAATAAAATACATCGATTTCTCGGTCGTAAGAGTATATTAGAAATATAAGTATTAATTAGATACACTTACTATGCAAAAGATTTAAATATGCCTGCTATAATTTTGACGAAGAATTAACAAAAAGGATATGTTTTAAAGCAGAAACAAACATTTCTTTCTAAGTGTAAACTGAAAAAATAAGTGTTTCAAAAACAAAAATAGAAATAAGCACGAAATCTTTTACAGATTTTTAAGAAAAAAAATTTCTGTAAAAGTTTCAAACATACTGAAAAAATACGACATTTTTGAATGTCACTAAAAAATAAGTGTTTCATGATATAAAAATTCCAATATATATCTTAGACGTTTTCCATGAAAATACACTTAAACATCGACTTAATGTCTTAATATATGTCTCTACATTATAAAACTAAATTTAAAAAAAAACATGATTCGAAAGAAATAAAATGTCATTTACAGGAAAAAGATACTAAGCATGTCTTATTGCCTTAAAATAATGCACTTATTTTTCTAGTGTTCGTTTTTAGAGATTGCTATAAAAATCGTCTTCCTTGTTTTCAAATAACTCGTCGGGTATAAAAGACGCGGAATAATTTAATCTATATGAAGTGCTTTTTTCATTCACATTTTTCAAACCGGTTAAAAATATCTCAAACGGTAATCGGAGCGCTGAGAATGGAACTGAAAATACTCCGAGATGGCCAGATTTCATTTGTGCGTCGAGTTTTCATCAGATAATCAGTCCTTGTTGTATCATATACAATCAGACAGATAGACGACGACATTTATTTATTCTTATCAGGCGCGATAAAAGGTTGTTCTTGAATCTTCTTCTTCTTCATTATATGCACGATAAGGCTAATGTTTGTTTCTATTTATTGAAGTCATTTTTGAACATTGCAGCAGTAGTTCAGTTTCATTGCTCGTAACTTTAAATTGCTGACGTTTCTTGCTTAATATCCATAGATACCTATAACGTAGTAATAAACTTCAGGTCAATAAAAATACGATGGAAAAAGATGTTTTCTTGTAAAATTTGAATTGAGAAAACGGGAGAAAATTGTATCAGAGACTGAATCAGTGGTTTCTATATTTTAGTAGAAGCTTTTTTTATTTTTTAATCAGATTTTATGAAATGCCATATTTTTCCATTTTAATGAACAAGTTTACATTTTGATCTGATTGAATTGATAATCATATCAGTTTAACATTTTTTAGTCAAATCTGAGATATTGCTTAATGCGATGCAGATTTATCAACATAATTTTTATAATCCTTTGAATCTACAATGTGATGCAAATCTCTATCAGTCTTATCTCTTGTTCCTGAATGTTTCCACCAGAGAAGTGCAAAATCCCTAATTATCAATTTTAGGCAATTCAAAACATATTATCCCCTTCATCAACTTTAATAAGTAATGACTAAAAAAAACTTAATCCTTAATGGTACTTGTGGACCAATTTAGCCTATCCCTCAATGTGATGCAAATCTCTGTCGCCAAAATCCTAAAGTCTTACCACCAAACATCTAAAACCCACTGAAATAAATCCAAAAAAATTTCACCCACCAACAATTTCCCTAACTCCGAACAAGAGATATTCCCCTTAATTCAGTCTCCCAATAATGAATATTTCTTCCGATCAATTTGCCAATGCCTATATTTAACGTAACAGTCAACTAGCAATACCCAGCACCCGATAGCGTTTCTTGTGATTTCGGCCGGGGCCCCCTTAAACTCGCGGATACATTTATTGCGCGTCGTCCATTAAGGGCATTCAATCGCATTTTTTCGCGTAATCACTCGTTCGGTTGATCTCTCTTTTTCTCTTATCATACACGGCGCACTGGGAGAATTCTGAACATCTTCTTTCTGGTGGAGAATGACTATCCGAGGGAATCAATAATCTACGAGAATGTTCGTTTGGTGGGGATCGATGTGCAAAATTCAGGGGTGGGGTTTGGCGCCGCCCCCGGCACGCGACCAACACGCGACTGCTAAGCGGTACACTCGGTATCGAGGTTCAGACACGCGCTTCCCTTTAACCCCCTTTACCCATAGAATTCAAATACTCTCGACAACGTCTCCGATTTACAGCGGTAAAGCGATATTTTCTTCCGCGCCCCCGTGTCCCGCGCAACATTTTTCCGGCAAATTCGCGACATTTGCATTTTAACCCCTTTCATCTCTCGACCGCCCGTTCGGCGACGGCTGCTTGCAGTGCCGATTTTCGACGACGAAAGGAAACGTCGAACAATATTTAGCCGATGTTTAGGGGGGTTTCGGCAACATTTCTGTTGCGATGGGATTCTGCGAGGGGCGTTTCCGCTGTGATAAGAGTTCTTAGTAATGAGAAGATTTTGCAGGCAGTATTTTTTGTTCGAGTTATTTTGTTGTTTTTTTGTGGGAAAAAAGTCAGGATATAATGGTGATTAAAACAATTTTTTGTTTGAGGAATTTGTTATTTTTAATGGGGAAAAAGATGGGATACAATGGTGATGAAAACAACAATTTGGGGGCGATTAGTGGCGTTCTTTATAAAAATCTTGGAAATAGCGACATTTCTGCCATACTTTCAGCATTTTGAAAAATTATAAACTGTATTTACGGGTGGCGCTGCACTTCCTTGGATTCATGTCGTTTCCGCCGGCATTACCATAAAGTGTGGTAATTTATATTCTAACTTTTTCTGAGTGGATATTTCTAGAGAGACTAGAGGCAAAATCCATACATCATTAGGAAAATATTATTATGTTTTCATGTTGGGCTCAGGTAAAAATAAATTGTAGGAAGATGTAGAGGTTGTTGAAAATTATAAAAATGGAGACCACAAATGCAGTCATTAGAGTTCCCTGTTGCAAAATACTTATAGGAATTGTTTATCAGTATTTATAAGTATGAATATTATAAGTACTTTTGTATGGCAAACCAATGTCTATATGGAAATAGATATAAATTGTATCAATTTCTATTAGAAATTGCAGGCCTGTATGTTTCTAAGCGGTTTTTGCTCATTTTTCCTCTAAGTAATTGATAGTTTCCATTAGTTTTAATAAGTATTTTTCAACAGGGTTGTTTTATGTATCCGTTTTAATACGTTTCAATAAGTTCTATAAATAGAAATATTTTCATTTGTTATGGGGGATGAAAGGAAACTTTTTATAACAGTGCTATTCAAATATCCATTGTTTTAAAGAGTGAATAGATAGAAAGAAAAATGTAGAAATATTGGAGAAATTATTTCGCTATAGGAAAAATGTAATAGCCTTTTTTTACATTTTTTTATATTTAAAAGTTATCAAAGTGTACTTAATACTTTTACGTTGAATTAAGTTTTAATACGTTTACATAAAAATATTTCTATTTTTTAAGAGGGATAAAAGGAAAATGTTTATAATGGCCATTGTTTTAAAGAGTGAATCGATAGAGAGAAAAATATAGCAATATTGTCGGAACTTATAACGATGTAAAAACATTCGATAACATTTGTCTGGAGTTTGAAACATTAGCAAAATGTAAATTTTAATTTATTTTCTAGTAAAACAATTATATATTTTAAAAGGTTTTAAAGATAATTTTAATCATTTTGCACCAAAAACATTTAATGGAATAAAAAAAACTTATTATTAAAAAAGCAATATTTGTTGGGAACATTTCATGATAAAATGATATCCTATCGACCGTATATGGAAAATAAAGTAAACGCTTAAATTTAATTTGGCAAGTCAACAAGATGAAAGACAATTTTGTACGTCAAAAGAAACTGTCCAAAGAAACACTGTAAATAACATTTGCATACTAAAAATTGTTTAAACGAACTTATACACACACACTTCGATGTTGTTACGACAATAAATTATAAAACGTATAAAATTTAGTAAATGGTGGAAGTTAATTTTTAATAACCGTTTCATATATTTTTCCTCGTTTAAACCGATAATTTATACGAACCATTTTACACGTTTTAATCAAATGTAAGTTAAATATTAATGTTACAGAAGTTCGACATGAGTTTGATGAATTATTAATTAATTTCCGTGTTTTTTAGGATGAAGTTTTTTCAGTGCAAAGAAAATTCGTTTCCAATAGTTCGCAAAAAGAAAGAATAAATTTAATCCATCTTTTTGCACTAATTAACTACTTTTCTGTGAAAAAGACTACGAGCAAAGATTTCAACAAATAGAAGCATTCATTTTCCACTGAAAAGACTTTTTTTATTGTACACGACATTAATCTTTCTTAAAAATGTTTTCATTTCGTATCTTTGATTAAAAATAAAATTGTCGATCTTGCTGGAAATAATGTACGTTTTGAAACTGAAGTTTCTTTGAAAGATGATGTACTTTTTCAATCAAATAGAGTATTTCTAAGAGTGAATTAAGTCGATATACAAGCAATACAACACAGCTGGCGTATTATATCGTATTGTTACTCGTAACGTACAAATGGGATTGAAAGAATTGAAAAGAATTCAAATGTTTATACTGCACACTTTACTCAGAATTCGAGTTATTCATTTTCGTTATGAATTCACATTAATTGAAAGTCGCATCTAAAATTATCTTGCCAAACACTGAAATTCAGATTTACATTACTTATTCCATAACTTTACATTGAGAAATTTGTAACATTTTGTATTCGTTCGTATTAATTTCTCTTTTATACGTTTTCGGATATTTTACGAAAATACTCGAAACGTTTTCGTCATCAATCTGAGATTTTGCAGTTTTTGATAATTCTCTCTAATTCCGGCTGTTTTTAGGTTCCGAGGTGGAAGCATTGATTTTTTACGATATTTCTGACCGACAGTTTGTACACTCTGTTATACACATCGGACGTGTACGACAGTTCGCATGGATTATGCATTTATCTTGCAATTTGAGCTCTCATTATATAATTGAGTATAAAAAATGCGCCGGTAATCTTATTGTTAGTATTATTCGTTCATTGCACTAGTTTAGCGATTCAATTAATCAAACATTTGAAACTCGGGTTCAAATGAATAATTCGATAATCCAATCACCAAAGCAATGAAATGAAGACGCTATAATTATAGCAAGCTTTTGTAAGGGAGTGCTTTATGCTTTTGCAATAAGTAGAAGAAAGGAGACATTTATTCGAATATGTGGTTTTGTTTCATAAAACGGAACTCTTAGTGTTATTAAGTTCGAATAGTAAAGTTCAGCTACAGTATTACAAACTGTAATTGTACTTTAATTTCTGATTCCATCCACATATCGATTTTGGCTTCAGATTATAACGAGAAAAGAACGTTTCAAAAGGTTTCGACATTTTCATGTTTCGAATTCCATTTCCGTAGATACTTCAATAAATTTTCAATAAGTTTTATATTTATACATTTGTAGGAATACATGACATTATTTGTTATGCCATTTTTAACGCATCTTGCAATGATAAAAATGTATTCTTTTCATCATTATTAATTCGAAATTTTCTTACTTTTGCAAACACTGATTAATAATAACTTCGGTTGGAGTTAGTCTCGAGATTAGAGTCGACGATGCGAAACCAAACTTATATTACAGTATTAATATTGTACGCCTTAAAAGCAGTTCATTTTTGTAATATTGGAAATATTTGCTTCGTTTCATATGGAATACGACGAAGTTTCGTTTTCGTATTCCATCGCTATCCGACGCTCAGATTCCGAGTCAATACGCTGGTATGACTACATCAGAGTAGGAGCATAACCACTTTGCGAAATTCCTAATGGTATGAGTAATAAAACTGTAGATTTTTCTTCGGTGATACTTCAACCGAACCAAGAAATATTCCGTATGTCGAACTTTACAACAACAACTCTCTTTTGACTTATTTTTGCGGATAAAAATGTAGAATGGTATTGCAGAAGAAACGTTTCTATTTCATTAGAACAATTCTGCGGAAATGTTTTTCCAAAAACATCACAGAACCATTTGTTTTTCTACCGAAATTTGGACAACAATAATAATAAAAAAGTAATA